>JBBPBX010080139.1:0-16236 GCA_038048925.1 Garcialebias charrua | reverse complement strand
CTTTTGGTGGATTTCAGAAAAAGCTTGCTCTATAAGGCCCTATTTACACAGGATTAGTATAACCTAGGGACCGCATGCTATTTGTAATTATTACGGAGATTGTCTGTGTTGTTAATCCCGTGCGAGTCTGCCATGTCAGTAATTTGTCATTTGTAAAGTAAAAATTCCCCTGCAAATTACTTACTATATTTTGCTGAACTCTGAGGTTGCGTACAATACTAATCCAGTGCAAATAGGCGTCTCTGTGATTTGGACAGAAATGGGCAGGATCTGATATGTACTGGTAATTAAGCATTTTTTGTTTGTGTTTAAGCAAAATCATTTGGAAAAATAAAGAGCAAGAATATTTTAAATGAACGCGCCGCTCACTTCGGCTTTTGATGCTGCTACTACCATCACCACAAATGACAGCAGGTGCGGAGATAGATCATGTAAGAACTCACAATATTGCACGAGTTCACACGTATCGTATTTTTCGGACTGTAAAGCGCGCTTAAAATCCTTTAATTTTCTCAAAAATCAACAGTGAGTTTTATAATCCAGTGCACCTTGTGTATTAATTCTGGTTGTGCTTACTGACCTCAAACCGATTTTATGTGATTATTGTGAATGAGTTGAATAAAGTTTGACTTCTCTAAATGTTTTGTTTCGCTTAATGCGCCTTATAATCCGGTGCACATTATAGTCTGAAAAATACGGTAATGCCATTTACAAAGACCAACCAAAATAGCTACAACTCTGTCGGTTCTCAGCAGTAATTTTTTTTTAATAACGGTAAACACTGGCATGGAAGTATGGTGATGAAGATTCTCAGTCATCCAAGTCATGGTAAATAAATAAATAAATAAACAAAAACAACTGAACTTCTATTCTGTAGCTGAAGACGTTTAGCTTCCCATTCACTTTGGTCTTGGTCCAACTCAGATGAGCCAAAGTCAGAATTAACCTGTGATTCTCTAAACTTCTAAACGGGGTGGCCGTGGCGTAGTGGTAATGGCAGTCGTCCCCCAATCAGAAGGTTGGAGGTTCGAATCCCAAGTTCCCACACCATGTGTCGTTGTGTCCCTGGGCAAGACACTTAACCCCGAGTTGCTCCCAGTAGGACTGGCTGGCCTTGCATGGCAGACCACCGCTACTGGTGTATGAATGTGTGTATGAATGGGTGGATGGCTGGTGCTGTAAAACGCTTTGGGGCCCCTCATAGGGGGCTGGAAGGTTCTATATAAGTAAGCTCTATTTACCATTTACCAAACTGGGTGTGCTCAAAGAGCTATCTGCAGCAGGTAAGATTGTTATTGTTCATAAACTTTCAACTGAACCCCACTTTACCAGAACTGAACTATCACTTTAAATGATATGTTTATATTTTAGTCTGGCTAGCAGACAGCATTATTTTACATCTGAATAGTTGCATATTTTTTATCTACTTTGTATGTAAAAAAAATCTGCATTTTTTTACTTTAATTTTTGAACTGATGAGAGAAGTCTGAAAAGCTCCATTGACTTATTTTATAGCCTTCATCTGTCGAGAAATACTCTTAGATTTTGTCTTTTAGAATGGATCTGTTTAATTCTATTAACAGACGTTTGTTTAATGCAGACTTTGCTGCATTACTCTGTCTGCTGCCAGCGTGCTTAAGTTTATTTATGTATAAATGCTGCTGTGTTTGCACGCCGTTGTGTTTTCCAGCTGTACATTTCTGCCACCACCCTACATGGAATAATTAAAGTCATTCACTTTACTGTCACCACTTTTAACGTACTGTTAATAAAAGGGTGAAATAGTAAAGACAATTTGCACGGCGGCAGCGTTTTGCATTTAAATGCGCCACTGAAAGTGACTCTTGGATATTTCAGGAAGTAAGGCTCCCGTATGGACGCGCAGCTTTGAAAACAACACAGTCGGGAGTATTATTTACAGGTCACGAAGCCTGAACACCGAGCTTGAATAATAACACACAACACCATCTGGGGAACTTCAAAGTTTCACATTAAGCTAGTAATGAACATTAGCATTACGAGGAGGGTCACTGAGCAAATCCATCTCACACAGAGTCCTCCATCATTTGATGCACCCTTTGAGAAACAACAAAACACTGCAATAACACAGTGACTGAGTAGCAGCTTTAAAGTGTGTGGATGGATCTGGACTATAAACACTGAGGCTGTGACTTTTTTTTGCCATGACTTTTAACTGCTGTGACAAGAAACCCAAGAAAAAAAAAACCTAAATGTTCCACTCACAGCACAGGCTCTTCACTCTGGACCAAAATGTAATCCAAAATCGTACATCAAGCGTTCCTTTCAATGCACCGCTAAATATAATTTTTTTAATCAAGTTTGTTGGTAAATAAAGCTATGAACACCATAATATATAATTATTTCTGCAGAGCAACTTCTGTTCTGGCCTCTAGAAGAAACATCGTTTGAGTTAAAATCAACTTCACACGAGTGTAAATGTGCCCGCATCAAAGTGTACTTCAGCTCAAACCGCTTTATTTAATTCAGTTCAACTCAATTCACAATAATAAACCATTAAAAACAGAGCTTCGCCTCGCTGTGATCATGAAGAGTTTGTAATTAAAGGCTTGGCATTCCTTTAAGAAATATGCAAATTTATCATCCCCTTTAAAATCATCGTGTGTAAGGAAACGATAAAACTGTAGCCAAACAAGCAATTTTACATTTTACACCAATTTGCATGATGTCACACTTGGAGTATGTTTTATGAGTGACTCTCAGCTACAATTAAATTAAATTTTAGCTCAGTATCTATAAACTGACTAATTTATAGACGTTTCTGTGTAGGTGAATGTTCATTAGCTGCAGTGGCCTTCTTTATTTGGAGTGACTTTGAAATTTAATAACTTGCAATGATGATTACTTTCAAAAAACACTTTCTAAAAGTTTCATTGTTTTTCGAACACACACACACACAGGGTTGACTCTTAACAGTTAAGGCCAAATCCAATGTACATTTAAAAACAGCAGCTGTTACCAAAGTGCTTAACAACAAAAATCAACGGCAGTAATTTAATGAAAAAACAAACAAAACAACAACAACAACAACAACAACAACAACAACAACAACAACAACAACATTTTATTAAAAGCATCAACAGAAAATCACAAGAACACAGAATAACAAAATATTAAATCAAATCATACTGTGTTAAAATTCAGTGAAAACAGAAGTGGTTTTAAAAGAGATTTAAAAACAGGAAGTTTTACAAAGTTTAGGGCCCTCAAATGAAAAAGCCCGATCTCCTCTGAGCTTCAATCTGGTCTTTCGTGCAACCAAAAGCAGCTGGTCAGATGATCTCAGCACCTGAGAAGGAACATATGGTTGAAGTAGCTCAGAGAGATACAGTATGATGGTGCCAAACCATTTAGGCACTTAAAGGTCAACAGTAGAATTTTTAAATCTATTCTGATACGTACTGGGAGCCAGTGAAGGGAGGACAAAACTGGTGAAATATGATCAAACCTAGAAGCTCCTGTTAAGAGCCGAGCTGCAGCATTTTGGATGAGCTGGAGACGTGAAAGGGAAACCTGAATGACCCCAACATAAAGTGTGTTACAGTAGTCAAGTCACATAGTAATGAAAGCATGGACTATTATTTCTAGGTCAGATCTGGTCAACACTGACTTAAGCTCTGCTATCTGCCTTAACTGGAAGAAGCTCAGAACAGAGTTAATCTGTTTATTAAGCTCAAAATCAGAGTCTAAAACATCCTGAGCTAGGGCTTAACACAAGAGCTTCAGTTTTCTGATCATTAAAACGTAATTTTTTTTTAAGCCATCAATAGTTAATGTCAATAAGACATTTTAACTGAGGGTGAATGAAGCAAGAACCATTGGGTTTTAAGGGCTAATAAATCAAAGTCAAAGTCAACTTTATTGTCAGAACTGCAATATGTACAGGGCATACACAGGATTGAAATTGCATTTCTCTCAGTCCCTCGGTGCAACAGTAACCATTTAAACACTAAAACACTGAAACATTTAATAAACATAAGCATAAAATAGTAAAAATGTAACACTGTCCTGAGTTTTTGCATAGTAGTATAGAAGTATGAAAATTTACACCAACACTAAAACTCAAACTAAAACATTAAACATTTAATGAACATAAGCATAGAATGAAATAATAAAAGTGTAATACTGTCCTGAGTTTTTGCATAGTAGTATAAAAAAAGTATAAAAAGTATATCTATAAAATAAACTGAAGGTTCTAGCATTGACATTTGCAAAGAGTGGCAAAGCAGCATATGAGTTAATGTACACAGTATATGTATGAGGTAGTAGTTGATGTTGGTATAGAGGCAAAAGTGGCATATGCAGTAAGGCACATTGGGCATCCTTAAATAAGGCTGGTCAGAGAATACTGTATATGTATCAGCAGTGGTGTAGATATAAAAGTAGTGTAAATGTAAACAGTAGTAATAAATGTAAACATCCATCCATCCATCCATCTTCTTCCGCTTATCCGGGGTCGGGTCGCGGGGGTAGCAGCCTAAGTAGGGAGGCCCAGACTTCCCTCTCCCCAGCCACTTGGAGCAGCTCCTCCGGGGGAATCCCAAGGCGTTCCCAGGCCAGCCGAGAAACATAGTCCCTCCAGCGCGTCCTGGGTCTTCCTCTGGGTCTCCTCCCGGTGGGACATGCCCGGAACACCTCAAACAGTAGTAATAAATGTAAACAGTATTAATAAATGTAAACATTGAATGTAAATAGTAGTATGTAAACAGTAGTATGTAAACAGTGAATGTAAACAGTAGTATGACTATAGGCAGGGAGTGGTGGCGCAGAGGTTAAGAAGGTGTGCTTGTGATCGGAAGGTCGCCGGTTCAAGCCCCGGTACCGACAACATCAAAGATGTGGGTGGGATAAGTGAAGCAGTCACACCTGTCTCCACCCTCATCTTCCCCACTCTGGGCCCTTGAGCAAGGCCCTTAACCCACATCTGCTCCCCCGGGAACCCTAGATATCAGCTCTCTGCTCCACACAGAGGGCTGTGGTTGCTCGGTGGTCTGTGGTTGTGTCAGGAAGGGCATCCGGCGTAAAAACAACTGCCAAATCTTCATGCGACTAGATCGCTGTGGTGACCCCTAACGCAGGGAAAAAGCCGAAAGAAGAAAAAAAAAAATTAAAAAAAAGTATGACTATAGGCAGTGATGTAATACAAACATTAGTGCAAATATGAGAAGTAGTGCAAACTGAATGAGCACATGACCGAGAGTTTAGTGAATAACCCGTTTGATGACACAGAGTCCAGTGTTAAAGGGGACCACACATGCAAAATTCACTTTTTAATGTTTTTTTTAACTCAACTTTGGGTATGTACTTCATAAAAAACAGTCCTAAGGCCAAAGAAATGCACCCAGTGGTTTATTTACTCTAAGTAGATTTATTTGTCTGTGATACAAACGGTTCGTTTCTCACTTCCTGCGGTTTGTGACGTCACAAACCGCAGCCAATCTGCCACAACCCACCCCAACCTGAGTCCAGCCCCTCACCTAGCAACCCCTGGTTAGGCTCAACCCACTTCTGTATTAAACACATGACTGTTGTTTTTCATGATTTCATCTCATCTTTTGTTTATATGTTCTTAATTTCATGTGTACAGCACTTTGTTGCAGCTGTGTTTTTTTTAAATGGCTTTATAAATAAAGTATAATTGTTATTTTTATGTTTTAGTTCAATTTTTAGTGTATTTGCGATCGCTCCCAACGCACAGCCGGCAAAAATTAAACGAGCGGACCCCCGGCGTAGGGACCGGCGTTAACGGGACCCTCTTCTGGCGGATGGAGCGGAGCTTCAACTGTACAGCCTCGCTGCAGCCTCGCAGCAGCCTCGCAGCAGCGAGGACCTTCTCCTTACGGATTAATTTACGGGAGACACTTGGTGAACTTTGTGTTGTCTTGACTGGAACAGCGATAACTCCCAAAATCTCTGCGTGCAACGAGCGGAGCTGGCGAACACCGGAAGAGGAACAAGCTAACATTAGCATCGGATTCGGGTGGTCTAATGCTAAAAGGAGCAGCAAATTGCGGCGCGCTCAGACGGGTTTCGGTAAGTTATCTTAAGCTAGCACTAACAGTAAGTCAAATGAGTAATAAAAAAAGAGCTAATTTTAAAACAACAACACATTACAGATACTGGCTGTTACAGAGGGCGTAAACAGATCGTTGAAGGGCGTGGACTTCAGAACTTGTATCAGAAACCGGTCGTTCAAAACGAAAGTTAAAAATGGCAGAATTAAAAAGGGTATAATTAATTATCTAAGAATTATTTTGTGTATTAAAATGAATTAATATTGTCAAGATAGCACACAGACATAACATAAAATTTTAAAGACCTATATGTGGTCCCCTTTAAAATCTTTGTGTTGTGTGGTAATGTGTGAGAAAGTTTTTTGTGTTAAGGCAGTTCAAATGGGAGGGGAGGCAGAGCAGGCAGAGTGTTTAGCATCCTGACTGCCTGATGAACAGAGCTGTCTCTCAGTCTGCTGGTTCGAGCCTGGAGACTCCTCAGTCTCCTCCCTGATGGCAGCAGTCTGAAGCAGCTGTGTAGTGGGTGTGTGGGATCACCTGCCATGCAGAGGGCTTTCCGAGTGAGGCGGTTGCTGTGTAAGTCCTGCAGTGAGGGGAAGGAGGTGCCGACGATCTTCTCAGCTGCTCTCACGATGCGCTGGAGGCTCTTGCGGCAGGATGCAGTACATGCACCAAACCACACAGTGATGCAGCTGGTCAGGACACTTTCTATGGCACCTCTGTAGAAGGTGCACATGATGGGGGTTGAAGCTCCAGCCCTTTTCAGCTTGCGGAGAAAGTAGAGACGCTGGTGAGCCTTCTTGGCCAGTGATGCAGTGTTCCTGCTCCAGGACAGGTCCTCTGAGACGTGCACTCCCAGGAACTTGGTGCTGTCTACTCTCTCCACTGCGGTGCTGTTGATGGTCAGAGGGGCATGTTGGGCATCCCTCTTCCTGAAGTCCACAACAATCTCCTTTGTCTTCTCCACGTTGAGAGTGAGATTGTTGTGTCCGCACCACAAGGCCAGGCGGCTCACCTCGTTCCTGTAGTCCGTCTCATCGTTGTTGCTATGACAATGATTAGCATAACAGTGAAAAGAAAGATCAGGTTCCCTCAGGATAGACCCCGAAAGGGAGCAGATAGAATGAAAACAGAAGGTGTCCGAGAATCAAGCCCTGCGGAACCCCGCAGGAAAGAGGCGCTGAAGCAGATAAATTATTACCAATATTAACACAAAAGCTCCTGTCAAATGCCAAAGACCTTGTGTAATGTGCGGCAGTTGAAGTAAGTTTTGTGAATGACTCAGCTACAGTCACACCTAGTGTTTTAGTATTCTTAAATTTGACTGAATTATAGTCATTGTTTTAGTCATAAGGCCAATTGGCTGGGTGGCCATCTTGAACTGGATTGGCTCCTAAAGTTAAGCTGTAGATCCAATTGTTTTTTGATTGTTACTGTACTTTTTATTCAAAGTAATTTAAAAAAGTACACACTACTGTACTGCATACTGCCATAAAAGTCATATGAGTTTTTAAACTATAGTGAACGCCTTTTTGATTTGATCATGTCCTGGACGACTGAGAATCTTCACCAGCATAAACTATAGTGTACATTTGTGCATGAAATCTAACTTTTTATGTACTTTATAGGCTTTTTCGCACATCTGTCTAAAGTTTCTGCCCAGTCCTGAATACAGTACTGAGTTTGTTTTTGTAGCTTTACATTTTACTGTAGATACACTCTGACCAATCACTTGTGTACTGGGGAAAAAAAACAGCACTGGAGCTGCCCCGCAAGTATAAAAAAAATACAACTTTCTTTATAGAGAGACAGAAAAAAAATCACACACTCATAAATATTACATACTTGTGAGTTGTTGCAGAGCACTCAACAAGAGGAGAAAAAAGCCAATGCGACATATTAGAAAGATAGCAGTTTGTTCTTGTTCCTGCTCGCCTCTCACAACACGGAGACTATTTTCACACATCTGCTGCTGCACAAGAGGCTTCTGTTAGAGTTATGAAGGCAAACAAGTTCAAGGGAAACAGTTCAGAGATGCACTGGGATAAATTAGGTTTAGATTTGCAGCTCCGTTTTCATAAAACACCAATTCTCCATGCCTGTCACAACATCCAGTCGAACCAACACATAATCAGAGCCAACATGAGTCAGTGTGCAAAATCCTAATAGATAAAAAAAAATCTCGTTGACTGCTCTGCCTTAATAATTATTACTTGTTTACAGTGTTTGCAATCACAGATATTAACATTTTTATAAGTTTCTTGTGATTTATTTTGCATTTTTGGTAGGTAAGCTAAATTTTACTCAGTGTATGTAGCATTTTGAATATATTCTCTCATTAAAACAGTTTTTGTGGACTTTTTGTGCTATTTATTTAATATTTTTGGTTTGTCTAAATGTTTTCCATGAGCGAACCGGCAATTTAAAGTTTAAGTTTCTTTATTGTCATTCGCATCACATGTAGTACAGGAGGTGGAATGGAATTGTGTACACAGGGTCCCAGTTATTCCCAAAAATAGCAAAAATATAAAGTATAAAAATAAACTATATACTTTGCATAATGATCTAAGTCGATGTACACTAAAATATATGCTAAACAAACTGTAAACAATACGCTAAGATTAAACGCTAAACACAAACAATGCAAAGATTTGAATTTACCTGTGGTTTTGCTTCACTGTTTTTGGTTAATTTAGTAGATAAAAAAAAATATTTGTATGTAGAGAAATTGCAAAAATGCAGTGTGAATGCTTATTGGCTGAAAAACAACTGAAATTAGCTAAAAAAAAAACATGATGAAATATAGCTGAAATGGAAGAACAAGCCAAAATTAGCAAAAGCAAGCAGAAAGAAAATATATTTACTAAATTAGGTTTAAATAAGAAGACATTAGAAAAAAATGAGGAAATTAGCTAAAAAAAAGGGCTGAAATTAGCAACAATTTTTTTTTGCTGAAAAGTGGCTAAAAGGGCAGAAAGAAAATTAAGTTACCAAAAGCAAGTGGAGAGAGCATTTTTTCTTTATTCAAACTTTATTTAAACAGATAGGTCACATTGAGCCTCGAAGACTCATCTAAAGGTGAGATCTGATGGACAGACAATAAAAGTGGTGAAAAAACACATATAGCTACTAGAAATTTAAATATGGTTTGGAGACAAAAAATATTCCTAACACATTTTGACCTTCAGAGGTAAAAAATGTGATAATGAAAAAAATCTCGCACACAAGTACATCATGACTCCGACATTACGCAGAGGGCGGGGGAGGGGGAATGATTTTTGCTGATTTAAGCTAAAAAAAAGTTGAAATTATTGCAAAAAAATGTGAAATTATCCGAAAAAACTAAAATAAGCATAAAACAGCTTAACAGTAGCTGAAATAACTGAAACTATCTGAAATAAGCTGAAAGGAGCATAACAAGCTGACGTTAGCAGAATTTTTTTTGGGTTTAAAGTAGCAGAAATTAGCACAAAAACTTGACTTTATCTAAAAACAGCTGAAATTAGCTAAAAATGCTAAAAAAGGTAGCTGAAAAGATAGAACAAGCTTAAATTAGCAGAAGAAAGCAGAAACAACATATTTGCCCAGTGCTGAAAGAAGCAAAAATTAGCACAAAGACATTGAAATTATCTGAACAAAGCTGAAATTAAAAAAAAAAAATGCTGAAAAGTAGCTAAAAAGCAGAAAGAAGCTTAAATTACCAGAATGAAGTGGAGAGCACATTTTTCCTGAATTTAAAAAAGTTTAAAATGAGTACAAAAAATGTGGAATTAATTGAAAAAGCTCAAATTAGCATAAAAACTGCTAAAAAAAGGAAGCTTAAATAGCACAAAAGCTGAAAGGAGAATAAAATGCAGAAATTAGCAGAAAGAAGTTAGAAGAAGCACAGAAAATGTTGTTGTTAGCAGAAATAATCTAAAAGGAGCACAAAACAGCTGAAAGTAGCTGTAAGTACCGTATTTTCCGCCTGATAAGTCTCACCTTTCTGTAAGTCGCTTTGTCCAATTATTTGCAATAAATTGGAAAAATTCATAAACGTGTCGCACCTCTATTTAAGTTGCATCTATTATGCATCAGCGCTACGCGACGCGTCAGCGCGTCATTTGCCCTGCTGAAAATGGCGGCCACAGAAGCATGCACGGAAGGACTTTTCATAAGATTAACACGGTAAAAACAATTATTTGTCTGCTGAAAATTATAGCAAAGATGTGTCTTAGCTGAACTTTTCCTTAATAAATGAACGCAATTGTCAAATCAGCTGGATTAAAAAAAGTATTTCGCCATGTGCGGACGCGCGGGTGGATGGCTTTATTTCTTTAAAATTTAGCTAAATAAATGCTTAAAAAATAAATTTCTTAGCTGACATTATAGCACAAAGGTTCCTGAGATTAACCGTTCCTTAATAAATTCACGAAATTGTAGTGGGCATGACCGTGTCCACTTTGATACACCTGTGTACTTTTGAACTGTTCCAGAGATGACCTTTACTGACCTCTCAGTAAAGCAAGACATTTACTACAAATTAGTCACATAGTCACCAAAAGAGACTATTTCTATCTTTGATTTTATTCTAATGTAATCAAAAGAATAACTTTTGTCATTTTCATGATATATGTTATATGCTGTTATTCTTTTAATATGGAGTATTTCTGTGTTACTTGACCAAATGAAAGTGTCTACTCAAAATATCTATGACAAAGTTGAATGAGGTGTCAGATTGACTTGCTCAGGAGTTGTTTTTGTTGAGTTCAGCTAAAATTCTCGTTAGCGTCGAGATGTCTCCTCTCTTTCAGACACTTTTCCAAAACATTCCTCTTTGTTATCTAAGCAGACTTGCTGTCAACCTTGAGTTTCCACTTCACGTTTTCACACTCCTCTTGGCCCACGGACCAATGAGGAAAGTGTGTTCTAATCTCAACATTTTTGAGTAAAAGCGTTTGTTTGCATGAACGCTTCGAGTTTGCTGGGAACTTCAAGACATGAAGACGTCCCAAAGAGCTGAATGAATGCCTGTCACCCGCCAAGGACAGTCATTCAGCTAAGGACTAAATAACATGCTGTTATGAGTCCACTTCGAACGAGCGTAAGCTCAAAACTTTGTTTATTCCTTCCTGGAATAAGTTTATCTTGAAGTCAGAGGCCAGGAGCTGACGCATTTTCTGATGACCAACGCGGAACCCAGGAGACGTTGAAAACGTAAACTAGAACCAGTTTTGGACGTGCTGGGCCTGAAGGACTCTGTGCATCTGAAGGCTGGTGTCATTTCTTTATCAGACTCGTCGTCGAAGGTAAAGAGCTGTTTACAAAACGTACCTGGATTTTAGCAGAAGTCGGATGGAAGTGTCACTTTTGGTATCATGCTCAAGACAATTTCCTGTAAACCATCTCTCCATCTTTCCTCCTATCCTTTCCCTCAATTCTAAGCTGGAAACTATTTAAGCTAAAGAGCCCTCAGACTAAATATGTTTAACATCCAGTATTGAAGTCTGTTGTGTTAAATTTAAATGTGCTGACGTGATAAATTGAAAGAGAGTGAAATCAAGTCAATCAAGTGTAATGGTGTTAATTTAGTTGATTCATTTTAAATAAATGATAGTGTCTCTTTGACATATCAAGCTAAGTTAATGTGTCCATTGTCACTCTATGGCTTCTGTTTTATTTATCCATCATAAAGATCACAGAAATATTGGGTAAACTGAAAAAGAAAGAATCCGTGAAATTACTATTCAATCTGAATAAGTAAATTAATTAAGGTAAAGAGGTCAGTATTAATATTGACCTCCTCATAATCCTTTACATCTGGTGGCACCGTACAAGTTTTCTGAAAGATTATTCATAAATCTGTGGTCTCTCATGAACTGTAACGTCATGTTTGCATATTAGGTTCCAAGTTTTAAACTCTGAGGATAATAATTTGGGCTGGAAGTGTTCAAAGCAGGCAGATTCTGCATGTTTTTATCATTTGAGGCTGAGGGATTGTTATTCGTTCAACTCTTTTACACGCTGTTGGAAGCTTTTAGGTGAGGTTTTTGTCAGCCCGTGGTCTGTGGGGGTTCTGGTTCCGGTCCAGTTCACGCAGACTCCTGTACAAATCTTTGTTTGACCGCCGAGTCAAAAGCCTGAAAGCTATAATTAACATCTAAAAGATCGCTGTGCTGGTATTTTACATGTTAGAGCAGGTCAAAGAAGCATATTACTGTTAGAACGTTGTCGGATAGTGGTTCTGTTCAGACCCGATTCCTGCTCCATTAAAAAGTGGACCGGAACCGACCTTGAAGTGGCTCCGAGCGAGTCCGTGTTTGTTCTACAGCTGCAGTGCTGGGTTACTGAGCGTAGCTAAGTTGTGCCTGTTTTAAATGTGAATGCCATGTTTCAGAGTTTTGGGGAGTTAATTTGAAGCATTTGAGTTGTTTGAGTCTATAAAGTTGTGTTCTGTTGTGCTAAGCTAACGTTAAAGTGACGTGTCGTTTGTTTATGAGCTGTGATTGGATAAAAAGAGAGTCGTGATCTGTCAATCAACGTCTCGTATCTGTAAAGCGCTGTGATTGATTGGTTGACGTCACGTATCTGAGTAGCGAGCTCCGCCTCACTCATGTACGAGGGCTGGTGACGCGCTGCGTCGACCCGCCTATCTTTGTCGTCATTTCCAGGTGCAACACTTTGGGTGACAAGCAGTTCACTCTCACAGAACAAACGGAGATTTCACTTAAAGTTTAAAAACTCATTTGAAGCCATCTAAACTGTCTAACCACATACATTAGAAAAAAGAAATAAAACAAATCTGCTAACATTTTAGTGTGAACATTGCATTTATTTGAATTCTTTAAAAAGGCGTTTGAGTGAAAGACAGAAAAATTAAGTGTGGTTTAACAGTAATTGTTTTAAAAGATAAGTCTATTTAGTTAATACGGCCACAAAGGCTTTAACTTACAACATTTTCATCGAAGGTAAACCCTAAAATAAATAAAAGGTACTGAATGAATAAAAGACTTGTTTACAGATTACATGAATAAAACCAGAAAGCTGTTTTAGTTAAATAACTCACCGCTAAGAAAACATTTATTTGCATACACTATAATAAATACCATCTTATTGATTCAAACAAAATCAAAACAAAACGATGGCAGAAAAAGAAGAAGTGGATAAGGATTCTAGTCTGAGGGATCTGGTCACAGATTCAGACCCAAAGCCGGGTCCTCCTGAATCAAATCCTGAATCGGACAAAGAGTCTGATGCAGAGTCTGACAAAGAGTCAGATGCAGAGTCAGATACAGGGCAAGTGGACCCAGATCCTCAAGGCTTGGATCAAAAGGCTGAGGATGATAAGCCAGCCAGACTGGATTGATGAGGTTCTAGGACAGCTTGCAAGAATATTCACTGATTATGGTAAAAAGGTGCCTGAAATGAATCCACTGACGTTAAACTCTGAGCTGACAACAGTGGCAAGCGGTGGCTCAAAAAAGGAAGCAAAAAAGGTCAGTATGGAGCGCTTAGCAAAGCTGGCCCTGTTACTAAAGGCCAGGTTGGACCAGGAAGTCAGAGAAAATTCAGGTCTAGAGCATGATCTGAAGCGTGAACAAAGAACACGTAAGGCGGAAAGGTCAGCATTCAAGGTTGATTTACAACTAGCTCGAAGTGAAGCTGAAAAGCTGCAGGTGGAGGTTCAGTCACTAAAACAGTCTCAGACGAACGATGCGGCTCAACTGGTTTGCAAACTAAAACAGGCTGAGATTGAACGTTTAACTAAAAGTTTACAGGAGGCAAATGAGACCCGTGATGCAATCATGAAATGCGAAGAACATACTTTAAAGTTATACGAGGAGACCACACAGAAAAATCTCAGGATTCATGCACAACATGATGCGGTCATTCTTGAAAAAGATGAACTCTACAGTCGGTGTTGTGAATTACAACGCGAGTGTACAGACTACCGAGTAGAATTAAAAGAGTGCAGGGAGAAGCTGGCCTCAACTGAATACAAATTAATCCAAGAAAAGAAAAAACGTCTGGCATTAATTAAAGGTCAGTCTCTAGATGAGCCCAGACCTCCAACACCACCGCCTAGAACACCAACACCACCGCCTAGAACATCAACTCCATCGCCTAAACCACCGCGCCGTCCCTTAGGGCCTCTAAAACCAACAAACCCACCGGGTGCGCCGGTGGGTGGATCTGATAATAACCCACAAACTCCTCTCTCAATGGCTGAACTACGGAATATGGCTAAAAGCATTCAAACCTTCACTCCAGGCCCGATGGGCTCACATGAAACCAAGATCTATCTCGATGACCTTGATTTCCAGCTTCAACGCTTCCCAGAAGCTACAGTTGATGATAAAATCTGTCTGGTAAGGTTAACCTCGGACAGGACAGTGCATGCTTTCATGAAGCGTCAACGGGACGCAGTGATGAAAGACTACAGTCTTCTCTGTGCTACGCTGATAAAGGAGTATACTCCTTGCACGGGGCCCGATGGCATCATAGCGGCAGCTGACATCAAGCAAGGTAGGAATGAGCACCCAAGGTCATATTATGACCGAATATTCCGTGCCTATTTCGGCGACAGATGCGAGCCAGAGATGGAGGAAGAGATAGGGTTTAAATATATCTTCAGCAAAAATCTTTGCCCTGACATAAGAGAGAAAGTACATGTCAGCGCAAACTACAAACGGAGGTCCATCGAAGAAATAAGAGAGTGCGCGATAGATGTTTTTACAGGTCGCACACCAAACAAAACACCCTTTGAGGTGTGTCCTGGTGAAATGGTCAAATCCAACTCACTAGAGCTGGAAGGGGCGCGGAAACCGACTCCCCATCCTACAAAGAGTGAGAAAACACAGAATTTTCGACCTAACACACCACGTAGCGAAGGTACCCGCTGGAACTATGACCCGAAGTGGCTCAGACAAGACCCAGAGTACGGTAAACGATTTCAAAAGGGGGGCGCACGTCCTAAAGATAGGAATGATGGTCACAAAAGTAAACCATATCACAAAAGGGGGTCCCAACAGGAACCCCCAGGTCAAGGACAAGCCCCTCCTGCCCCTCGAATGGAACAGTCCGAGACAGGCAAAAAATCGCAAAAGTTCCAGAAGAAAGGCCATAATTCTCTGTCCCCAGAGGACATGGAGAAAATACGTCGGTTGTTAAAAGAGTTGGATAATACAAGCAATGATAACAAACCTGGAGTGATGTGTAGCACTATCGTTGATAGTAAGTCGGAGCACGCAAATCACGACAGTCAACAAGACACTGATGGTCAGAATGCTGACAATCAGGATAATGACAGTCAATACATTGACAGTCCAGAGTGTGTCGGTCAACAAGACGTTGACAGTGACCATGACATTATTGTCACAGACTCTAACAGCCCCTCATCAAACAAAGGGGGGGAAAACTCAACCATCGACGACAGTGACCCACCACGAACTGAAAACTCAGACACGTTGGTGACTGCACTGACGGTTCAGATGAAGAAAGATTACACAGTCAGAGGTCAACGTAAACAGAATGATTGGCCGAAACCTTTAAGGTTTCAAAGTCAAAAAAGTCAAAGTCAAAGTCAAAGTCAACTTTATTGTCAGATCTGCAATATGTACTGTACAGGACATACACAGGACCGAAATTGCGTTTCTCTCAGTCCCTCGGTGCAACAGTAAACATCTAAACATTGAAACACTGAAACATATAATAATAGACATAAGCATAAAATAGTAAAACTAACACTGTCCTGAGTTTTTTGCATAGTGGTATAAGAGTATGAAAATTTACACCAACTCTAAAACTAAAACATTAAACATTTAATGAACATAATACTGTCCTGAGTTTTTGCATACTAGTATAAAAAAAGAGTATAAAAAGTATAACTAAAATAAACTAAAGGTTTCTAGCATTGACATTTGCAAAGTGGCAAAGCAGCGTATGAGTTAATGTACACAGTATATGTATGAGGTAGTAGTTGATGTTGTTATAGAGGCAAAAAGTGGCATATGCAGTAAGGCACATTGGGCATCCCTAAATAAGACCATTCAGAGCACACTGTATATGTATCAGCAGTGGTGTAGATATTAGAGTAGTGTAAATGTAAACAGTAGTAATTACATGTAAGCAGTAGTAATAAAAGTAAACAGTATTAATAAATGTAAACAGAGAATGTAAACAGTATTATGATTATAGGCAGTGA
>JBBPBX010080138.1:0-16236 GCA_038048925.1 Garcialebias charrua | reverse complement strand
CAGTGATGCCAAATATGTTGTTGATGGGGCGGCGGGACGCCTCCTTACCCCAAGCGTCTTACACTCCTGACACCGTCACAAGAAGACGTTGGCGCCACTGTCCGATGATGGTGGACCACTTCTGTGTGCAGTTCCTGCAGCATCACCTTCCGTTCTTGCAAGTTCGGCAGGAGTGGAGGCGGCCTACTAATAATAATAATAATAATGAATTCCATTTATAATGCACTTTTCATTAATAAAAATCTCAAAGTGCTACAAATTGTAATAAAGCAAAGATCAAAATAAAACAAGTGATAAAATCAAATAAAATCAATAATAATATCGACTAAGATCAAGATAAAATCATGTGGATGCAGATTAGGCTTGCTTAAAAAATAAATAAAATAAAACAAGTAAAATCAATAAAATCAAGTAAAATCAATAATGATATCAGCTAAGATCAAAGATAAAATCATGTGGAGGCAGAATAGGCTTGCTTAAAAAGAAAGGTCTTTATGCTGCTTTTAAAGTCAACCAGTGACTGTGGAGCTCTCAGGTCATCAGGGAGGGAGTTCCACAGGCGGGGGGCAGCCACACAGAATGCTCGGTCTCCCATGGTCCTCAATTTGGTCCGAGGAATATAAAGGAAATTACTGTTCTGTGATCGTAGAGACCGGGTGGATGAATATGGTGCAAGAATGTCCTTTAGATAGTCAGGTGAAGTGCCGTGCAAGCATTGATGGGTAATGAGAGCAGTTTTGTATTGAATTCTGTAGGTGACAGGAAGCCAATGGAGGTTATGGAGAATGGGTGTAATATGTTCAAATTTACGAACTCTCAACAGAATCCTAGCTGCACTGTTTTGAATGTATTGAAGTTTCTGAAGGTTTTTGCCAGGGATACCAATAAACAGGGAGTTGCAGTAGTCGAGCCTGGAGGAGACAAAGGCATGGACGAGTTTCTCAGCATCAGGAAAAGTCAGAGATGGGCGAAGTCTGGAGATGTTTCGAAGATGGAAGAAGCAGGTTTTAAACAGATGCTTAATGTGATTTTCAAATGTAAGATGAGAGTCCATTTTTATTCCAAGATTTGTAACAGAGGTGGAGAGGGGGATGTCTTGACCAGAGAAGGAGATTGTTGTTAAAGTTGATGTTTGTATCTGGTGAGGGGTGCCAATCAATATGGCCTCAGTCTTCGAGCAGTTTAATTGAAGAAAATTCTGATTCATCCATGCCTTTATTTCCTCCAGGCAGGCAGAGAGAACAGTGAGTGAAGACGGAGATAGGGATGATGATGATGTTCCAGTCCTGATGTAAAGCTGTGTGTCGTCGGCATAGCAGTGAAAAGAAATGTTGAACTGATTGATAATTTGACCTAAAGGCAGCATGTAGAGGGAAAACAGCAGGGGCCCCAGAACTGACCCCTGAGGGACACCACAGGAGACACCGACTGTCTGGGAAGTGGCATTGCCAAGGCTAACACATTCCAGCCTATCGGAGAGGAAAGATCTGAACCAGTCCAGGACAATGTCACAGAGACCGACCTCCACATGAAGACGGTGGAGGAGGATATTATGGTCCACAGTGTCGAAGGCTGCAGTGAGGTCAAGGAGGACAAGGATGGAGGGAGAACCAGTGTCAGCAGCCATGAGGACATCATTTGTTACTCTCAGCAGTGCTGTCTCAGTACTGTGAGCTGCTCTGAATCCAGACTGGAATTTCTCATACAGGGAGTGTTGTTGTAGGTGGTCCTGCAGCTGAGCAGCAACTGCTTTCTCCAGCACTTTGGACAGAAATGGGAGGTGGGAAATTGGGCGGTAATTAGAAAAAATGTCGGGATCCAAATTAGATTTTTTCAGAAGAGGCCTAATGATGGCAGTTTTTAGAGGCAATGGAACATGACCAGATTGTAGAGACTTGTTTATTATTTGTGTGATTAATGGGCTAATTGCAGAGTGATTGGATTTTATGAGAGACGAGGGGAAGGGATCCAGGGCGCAGGATGAAGGCTTCATTTTCTTGAGGATGGTCTCTACCTCACTCTGAACGACTTCATCAAAGCTGCTCAGGGTCCCAGAAAGCAGACGGGTAGATGGTACACTAAGATCAGGGAGGTTGTGGAGCTGAGATCTGATAGTGTCAACTTTGTTTTTAAATGATGAGAGGAACAGGTTGCATTTTTGAACAGAGTCCTCATGAGTTTGTTTAATGGGATTAAGCAGATGAGTTATTGTGGAGAAGAGCTGTTTAGAGTTTCCAGGGCAGGTGTTGATGATGTTGGAATAATATTTGGAGCGTGCTTCTTTAAGCGAATAGGCGTACGCTTTCTGATGTTCTTTGTACGCTTGCTTGTGCACAGAGAGACCAGATGATTTTACACGTCTCTCAATAGCACGGCCAGTTGCCTTCATCCTGCGCAGCTCATCAGTGTACCAGGGGGCTGAACGGGAGAAAGACACCAGTCTTGACTTCAGGGGAGCATGTAGGTCCAGAAGCTCCTGGAGAGATTGGTTGTAATAATCCACAGAGTCATCTGCAGATGAGTGATTGACAGCAGTCAGGGTGTGAAGATCAGCAGACAAAACATCAGGGGAAATGTTTTTATAGTCACGGAACTGGATAGGTCGTTTTGGGTTAGAAGCAGGTGAAGTTGAAGGCACTTCCAGGGAGATGACCCTGTGGTCTGAGACACCCAGGTCATATACAGACAAGTTATTAAGTACAGTGTCTGTAATCACCAAATCCAGAGTATGCCCCATGTTGTGCGTAGGGGCGACCACATGTTGGGTGAGGTTGAGAGATTCCAAAAGAGACTTAAAATCTGTTGCCAGAGGGGAAGAGGAATTGTCCATGTGGATATTCAGATCGCCAAGAAAAATAGTTTTTACAGGGGAGGTGCAGAAAAAAGTGAGGAGGTCATGTATTTCTGAGTTAAATGAAACATGTGGTTTGGGAGGTCTATAAATCAATATAACGTTCATCAGGAGTGGGGCTTTGAAGTTGAAGGCCAAACATTCAAAAGAAGAAAAATTATGAGAAGACAGATGTGACAATTTTAAATTACTGCGGTAAATTACAGCCAGACCACCACCGCGGCCAGTGCTGCGGGCTCTCTGCAGATAACTGTATCCAGATGGACAAGCTTCATTCAGAGAACTGAACACGTCTGGTTGATGCCAGGTTTCTGTGAGGCACATGAAGTCCAAGTTTTTCTCCAGGATGTGATCATGAATTAGACATGATTTATTGGATAGTGATTGTACATTGAAAAGTTCTATTTTAATGCTAGTTGGTGTAGGAGCTTTTTGAACCGGTTTAAGCAGACTGAAATCCACTCCACGTTTTCCTTGCCACCTCGTGCGCTGCGGACTACAAGGGACTACAGACGCAGCGTTCTGATGACGTAGTTGAGGTGCGACACGTCTCCCGGACGGAATCAATTCAGAGCGAGAATAAACAGATTTCTTTCGAGAGCCTCTATGGATGTAACGAGGTCTACGCAGAAGTCCCAGTTGTTTGATGATGGAAACAGAAGATGGAATGGAGCAGTTGTTAAGTCCAAGCAGCTGCGAAGCGGAGTAGGTCAACATCACGCCAGCCAAACCGGGGGAAGCTAGCACAGAGCTAGCCGCTAACAGCAGACCCACGGCTCCGAGAGAAATAAACAAGAAGCAGTGAGATGTAACTTGAATGAGCATGACTCGAAGAGGAGCACAGGAGAAAGTCCAGAACGGTCCAGACCACACAGGAGGTTGACAGAAGCAGCAGGTAAGCAAAACAAAAAACTGCAGCCACGTAGTTCTCCAAGCAAAGTTTGTGCAAGGTTTGTGCTGGAGTTTGACAGGAGGCAGACAGCCCAATATTCCGGTTAGGAAGTACTAACCAAGCTGTTCGTAAAGTCCTTGATAAAAAATTAAAAAACCACTGAACAAAAGTCCAGATAAACGTCCAAAAATTAAAAATAGCAACAGTAAAACAACTTTTCAGCGTGGAGAAGCGGCGAACATCACGCCAGCGTCCTCTCCATTAACGCACCTGACTGGTAAACTAGGTACTGATGAACTCGCGCAGAGCATGATCGTCATGATCGTGGATCCCCACCTTCAGAGAGCACAGTGGCCCATCGGGGAGGTTGTAAAGGTGATCGAGAGTGTAGATGGTCGGATCCGGTCAGCTGAGGTTCGGATTGGAGAGAAGACCTACCTACGGCCGGTATCACGTATGGTCCAGCTTCCGGCCATTCCACCTGATGATGTACAAAATATAGGACTCCACTTCATCTTAGGGAATTTAATAGACTTTACATAATAGCTAGGCTATTCTGGGGGCAGCTGTTATAAATTCCTTAGTATTTATGCATTGTTTTGTTCAGGCATCTTGTTAGACAGCTAATTCGTATTTTTTACGTTAGACAGCTAATTAGTATTTTTTAGGTCAGGCATCTTGTTAGACAGCTAAGGGGTCCTTGGGGATATAATAGAGCTGAGCAAAAGCCGTTGGTTTTATAGCCGTTGGTGTTTATCGTTGATGCCTGTCTGCGTTTGTGACAAAGGTGAGTTTAATACACCGTTAATGAGTGCTAATTTCTTCTTTTCATATGTAAATGGGGTGGCGATTTTGGCGCAAATATAAGACAGCCCAACAAGTGTTTATTTCATGTTTAAGGTTCTGTCTTATTGTAATATTAAGGGTAAGCTAAGCTATTTGTTAGCCTGTTCTTATTTAGCCGTTTTCTTTTATTTCAGATGCCAGACAGACAGAAAAGGGACAGTTAATGCCAGCTACTATCTGTTGTGAAGAATAGACAGCTCATGAAAGAGAAATTTCATGCTGTAAACTAACTGGATAGTTAATTAAACTCCCAAGAAAACACTATCTTGCTGTGTCAGGACTCACTCTCTGATCAGAGTGTCTGTATGGATGAAGTGCTCTAGTTAATCTCCTCAAAAATATTATACAGTCCTAACTCTCCACAACAGTACTTCAGCAGATGGCATCATGCATCCGTACCTTCTAGGTACAACAGGACACAAGTAACTGGTCTTAGTATAACTTATCTCTGTAGGCACATTAACTTAACGTTTTGGCTTAGAGGTTAAAGAAAATGTTTAGGAGAGGAGGCGGAAAAAGATGGAGGATGAGGAGAGGTAATATCTTGAAGTGAGTTCAACCAGGAAACACGACCCACTCCTGATCAGCGTCCGCTAGACCCAGGTTTGCTATGAACAACGACTTTTTACCTTTGTGAAGATTCATAGTCGAAGCTATGGTAAAGTTGGGTTAGCCTTAATGTGCATGGACCGTCCGTACTGCTACGTTTTTTGCAGGCTTCCAAGTGTTCACCTTCAGCGTCTCCTGAGGTCCGCTTCGACCTCAGCGAGGTAGTGGAAACTGTTTCCGGTTTGATTTACACGATAAAAGATTCCTTGAAATAATTTCACTAAAGTGAAGCTTTTTACAGCTCGAAATGGTTTTATAACTGGCATGTTATAAATCTTTAACTGAATGACGTGTCCTTAGCGTTCGACAGACATTCAATCAGCTCTTTGGAGAAATTCATGGTTTGAGTTCCTCAGCAGACTCTTCGCTCAGACAGGAAGTGGAGCCTTAAAAAAGGAAGTTGACCCAGTTAAATCTACTCCGCTCATTGGTTGTTTCCCAGAGAATGGGAGGGATATAGCTCAGGTCAGAAGGTGTATCAAAAGTTAAAGAAGTGAAGATTATTCAGTGAAAGTGTTTAGAAAAGTGACAGAAACCCGTTGCCAGTTATACAGATTACTGATTAAGCGTTTGATTAACGTCTTAACATTTCTAAACAACTCTGAAAAGTTCAACTTGACACAATTCTCAACTTTGGACAGCATTCTGATTCCTGTTCCACATATTAAGAATACATCAGCATATTAAAAATAACATTGCTCATATGAATAACAAATGATCATAAAAATGACAAAAGGTTATTCTGATGATATGCTGGTGAAGATTCTCAGTCGTCCAGGACATGATAAAATCAAAAAAGGCATTCAATACAGAACAGAAGACCTGTCAAAGTCTTTGTTGGTCTAATTCACAAATGAGGCTCCTCTGTTGTCATCAGGTGTGAGACGCCTGGGAACCAAACCCAGGGCTGCACTATAAGTTTTAGAAATTTGGAATCTTAGACCTCCTCTGTTTAACGATGGTTTCTCTCTTTTTACATAAATCGCCTCCTTCACACCCCTCTCAAACCACATGTGCTCTCGGTCCAAAATATGTACATTCCGGTCCTCGAAAGAGTATCCCTTGTCTGTGAGGTGGAGGTGAACAGCTGAGTTTTGTCCAGAGGAGGAGGCTCTCCTGTGTTGGGACATTCTTCTGTGGATGGGCTGTTTAGTTCCTCCAATGTACTGTATAGGTCTGGACAGTTCTCGCTGCACTGGACTGCGTACACTACACCACTCTGTTTGTGTGTGGGTGTTTTGTCCTTGGGGTGCACCAGCCTCTGTCTGAGAGTGTACATATTTTGGACCGAGAGCACAGGTGGTGAACCGAACCAAAATGTGATTTTAGCGTACCGTTACACCCCTAGTTTATAACACCTTAATAAATAAACTACTACTTACTACTTGTACTGCTATTTCTACTTTGCCGTTTTTCACTTATCATGGGGGGCGGCTAAGAACGAACCCCCACTGCAACAAATGAGAGACTACTGTTTTCTGAAAAAAAGAGGATACAGTTCAAGCTGCTGCTGTTTGTTTTCAAAGCTTTGAATGGACTTGCACCTCTCTACATCTCAGAACTTTTGAAAGACCATCAGTAGGGCTGGGCCATATCATATCATTACCGGTAATACCGGTATAAAAAGCTTGCCCGGGCAAAAAAGTTATATCATGATATGCTAATTTCATGACGTAATACGTCATGGCGCCCCGCCCCTTAACACCCGAGCGCTTTAAACAACTGCACACCTCCCCTCCAACATTCTGTACTGGTGTAAAACGCTAATTAGTTACTGTTAAAATGTTAAAAACAACACGCGCGCGTCTCAACTTCTCTCTCCCCTGCTCTGCAGGCACAGACAGCTGTCCCCCCTCCCCCCGCCCCGCTCTGCTCCGCTCCGAGCAGCCGCGGTGCAACGTGTCCACCTCTGTAAACTGTGTTACAAACACGCGCAGCTCCACAGTCACTCCATCAGAGACAGATCGGTTAAAAAAATGAATCAGAGGAATGACACGTTCCTGAATGAACAGATGAAGCTGAAACATGAACAAGTTTCAGGGTCAGCTGATCAACTTGTAGAAGTTACAGCTCATTTAATGGCATCATATAATTTGTTGTATGTTTCATTTAGGCTAGTTGTTTTAGGAAACTACACCTGCACTTTAAAAATGATCTGTTATTTAGATTGAAAAAGTCTGTACAAAATATAGATAAAAAAACCACCACAAAAACGAAAGTGCAGGTGTAGGTTTACTTGGAGACTAAATACTTAACTAAAGTAATTTCAGTAAAATTACCCCTTGTTGTTTTTTAAATTTTTATATAATACTGCAAAGCAACATGTTAAGTTAATTTTGTCAAATAAATACATTTGATTTTTTTTTTTTTGGGGGGTTATATCACGAAATTTATCGTTATCGTGATAATACTCTGAAATATCACGATATAATTTTTGAGCCATATCGCCCACCCCTATCCATCAGCCCAGCAGAGATTTACGATCTGCCAGTCAACACCTGCTGGAGGTGCCTCGCTCAAGGTACAAACAATGGGGAGACCGGTCATTTTCTGTTGCCGGCCCAAAAGCCTGGAACAGTCTCCCCCTTGAGCTGCGTGCCACCTCTGATCTGACTCTGTTCAAAACCAGACTGAAGACCCACTTGTTCAAAAAAGCTTTCAATCTGTAACTTTTATTACTTTTTGTATTTTAGTATTTAGTATTTTTATTTCCATTGCCTCCTTTTATTGCTGCTGTTTTTATTTTTATTTTCACTGATTTATTGTACCTGTTTTTATATTTTCTATCCTGTTAAGCACCTTGGTCAATGCAAGGCATTGTAGGAAGGTGCTATACAAATAAAGTTTATTATTATTATTATTATTATTATTATTATTATAGCCTTTATCTGTTTGTAAGCTTTTTCTTGTTCAGCCCATGACCTTTGATCTACTCAATATAATTTAGCAAAACTTCATACGCATACACATCATCACTCGACGGAGTTTCACATTCACTTTTGGTCACTCCAGCTTCAAGGTTTAGAGATGAATTTGACACACTGTATTGTCCAGTGTATAGGTCGCACCTTTTTATGTTTTTTTCAAGGCCTGCGACCTATACTCAGGTGCGACCTATATATGGCTTTTTATCACTTTCGGTGAAACAAATTTTTAAATCCAGCTCATTTCACAATTACGTTCATTTATTAAGGAAAAGTTCAGCTCAGACATATATTTGCTATAATTTTTATCAAACACAATTGTTTTTGTGTTAATCTTCTTAAAAGCCTTGCTGTGCACTCCTGTGGCAGACATTTGCAGTAGAGCTAAGCGTAGGTGCGACCTATCTAGAGGTCTTTCCAATCTATTGGTGATACAGTAATTGGACAATGCGACCTATACACAGGTGCGACCTATACACCAGAAAATACTGTACTCATTATGTAGAAGCAGATGTGTACTAAAATCAAGGAAATGTGGGGTAGGGTGGTGGAGTGGAGCGCTACATTTGTATTGCGTGCAGTTTGGCGTCTACAATCTCCGCTTCCCCATCCAGAAGTGGCGGGGCTGTTTTGGGGGTTGGGGATTTGGTAGGCAGGACGCTCGGTTCTGTTGACATTTCGGGGCGCCTTCCTTGTATAAAGTTAGGGGAAACACCGATTACACCCGTCTTAAGTGCAGAGGTGACAGGACCTTCTCTGTAACAGGACCAAGACTTTGGAACGAGTTACCTCTGCTCGTCAGACAGCCCCTCCCTCTTGGTTTTCAAATCCCGTTTAAAGAGTCACTACTATTCTGTTGCTTTCAACACCAGATGATCTGTGTTTGAACCTGTTTTCTTCACACAGGTTGGTCATAATATATCTGCGACGTTTTTATGTTTACCGTATACAGGGAGTCCCCAAATTACGGCACCCCGAACTACTGCAACTCGGACTTACAAACGCCATAAACAATACAATTTAAAAAAAAATATATAAATGAATACATGAATACATGTACAGTACTGTACAGTCAACAAGAACTTAGCCTATCCTAACACAGTTTTTAAAGATGAAGGAATAAGTTGAATTGTCTCCCATTCACATAAAGGGAGCAAGCTCCCTATGGAGCCTGCAGGGAGGAGGGAGACAATTCAACTGATTCCTTAACTGTGTTAGGATAGGCTAAGTGCTTGGTGACTGTACAGTACTGTACATGTATTAATTTATAAAAATAAAAATAAATTGTATGTGATCCGACTTATGTCATTTTCGACATACGAACGGTCCTTAGGTCCGGAACTCGTTCGTAAGTCGAGGACTCCCTATGCTGGTGAAGATTCTCAGTCGTCCAGGACATGATAAAATCAAAAAGGCGTTCAATACAAGATCAACTGGACTTTATTTGTTGCAGAAAACGTTTCGACTCCTATCCAGGAGGCTTTTTCAATTCCATGAACAAACTGTGAGAAGTTTGGAGTTATAACAGAACCACGCACCATCATATGTAAATTGCAAGCTGAGGTAACACATACATGTAAATTGACAGATCACACCTTAACAGTAGGGGGTTCCCTTGAGGTCTCTGACAGAAGACACAACACTGTATGTAAATTGACAAAAAACACCTCCCAACCAACAAACAGAGGCTTCTCAAAGAAATTTGTTAGTCTAATTTACAGACAAGACACCTCTGTTCCCATCCGGTGTAAAACGTTTCGGAATCAGTCCCAAAACTGAGTTATAAGTCTTGGAAAGTTGAAATCTCAGACCTCCTCCTCTGTTAAGAGAAGGTTTTTCTCTCTTAACATAAACAGCTTCCTTCACACCTCTCTCAAACCATCTGTGCTCTCTGTCCAAGATTTGCACATCCTGGTCCTCAAAAGAGTGTCCTTTGTCCGTGAGGACTCCCTATATTCTGTTTTTACTTCATTTTATATGTTGCTTATGTTTTGCCTGTTGTTTGTCTGTTTGCACAACACTTTGGTTGGCCTTGTTGCTGTTTTAAGTGGTCTATAAATAAAATGGTATGGTATGTTTCAGCCATTTTTAAACAATGAGTGGTAGAATGTTTAATAATAATGATGCATTTTCTGTTCCAGCTGTTCATAAACAACGATTGGCAGGATGCAGTGAGTGGAAAAACTTTCCCTACCATCAATCCATCAACTGGACAAGTCATTTGTCATGTGGCAGAAGCTGATGTGGTAAGCAGTTTTATTACTGAAATACACCAAGACTGTCCTTTTTTTTTTTCAAATTCCTTTATTATTATTAGCTTCATAAAATGCTTCTTGAACAACACAATAATAATATTGTCCTTTCAGTATTCCAGGATATTTTTTTCTTTCCAATAAAACAAGGGTCCAGCCATGGTCTCCATGCCATTATCCAGGACTGGAGACAAGACGTCAGGATGATTGTAGCAGATGTTGTAGTCCTCCACACCTCTCTGCTGCTTCTTCTCTGTTACACCCCACCCCCCCATTGAAACAGTGTCAACTCGCCCACGGCTCAAATAAAATAAACTAAAATAAAAATCTGCTCTAAAAATATAAACCATAAAAATCGTATTAAAATAAATAGTTATTTTACCAGAGCAAAATCATAAAATCATTAAATGTGGATTATTGAACATCAGATCCATTTCCTCTAAATCCCTTTTAGTTTAACTAATCACCGATCATCATATTGATTGATTCTGTCTGACAGAAACCTGGCTACAACAGGAGGATTTTGTTAGTATAAATGAATCCACTTAAATTTTCATGTTCCTAGAACAACTGGCCGAGGTTTTTATTTATTTACTGTATTTTTATAGGCATATAAACCGTCTTTATAACCTCATTTGACCCCTCCGCCTCACATTGTGGATCGGTCATTTTTACATTGCTTACTTGTCACTTTTCATTGAACCTGTGCCAGGTCTTTTACAATTTTCAGCTGATGAGCTTCTTCGGCTGTGTTGGCACTTGTCCAATTCTCTGCCGGTGATGCTCCGTCTCCATCTGGACGTCATTTTCCTGCCCCGCCAGAGATACATCCACTGTGGGTCTCGTTGAAACTTTCAGCTCGACAGGGTCGACGGGGTCGGGTCGACAGGGTCGACAGGGTCGCTGGCTCTGGTTCTGGTTCTGGTCGGTCCTCGAGGCTATGTGCCGGTCCATGGCCTTGGTCCCTGGTGGTACGGCAGCCACCTGCTCCTAGGTGTCTGCATTGTAGCCTCCCTCCCCTGGTAGATCTCAGAGAATGGGGGGTGCCTATTGTGGTCAGTGGGGGAGCTGGCCCCCTGGGAGGGCATTGCCACCTCAGTTCTTCCTCCCCATCCCGACATCTTCCTCCACCCACTCCATCACACCACCACTCAGACAGGGCCTTGGGGTTCAGGTACACTACTGAGCTGCGGGGACAATCCTCCATCTCCATGGTTCATAGAGACCTGGGCCCCAATTTTATTATACAACCAAGACACTAACTTATAACATTCTCACATCACATGCATATGTAGGGTCTGGAGTGGGTACATGGTGGCATATAGGTGGTGGGATGTTTTATCATTCTTACCTCCACGACCTGTGCCCACTCTCATATGTAGCATGTAGATATTCAGGGTTCTGGGCAAGGGTTGGGGGGTGAACGGGCATTGCCTGCTCTCTGGGGAGGGGGTGGGTCTGTGTCAGTCGCCGCCTCATCCCCCATTTTAAACACACTATGTCCCAGTGTCCATTACATCTTAAACAAATCCAAAGCAAAGTCTAATAAAGTTTTATATACCGTACTTTCTAGCTTAAAAGTCGCACCGCCTTATATGTCACATTAGTCCAATTATGTCCAATAAAGTGGGAAAATCCATAAACGTGTCGCACCGCCGTATAAGTCGCATCTATTATGCGTCAACCGGTGACAACCCGGAAATGTGGGCCGGTGCATTGCCCAAAATGGATTGGCTGCGAAATGGCCACAGGACTGTGCACGGTAGGACTTTAACAAGATTAACACTTATAAACAATTATTTGTTTGCAGAAAATTATAGTAAAGGTGTGTCTGAGCTGAACTTTTCTTTAATAAATGCACGTAATGGTCAAATCAGCTGAATTAAAAAAAATAGTTGTGCTACGTCGGTGCTGCGAAGCATGCACGCGCAACGAGCGGATACGCTTCATTTCTTTAAAATTTAACAAGATTAACACCTTAAAAAATATATATGTTTGCTGACATTATAGCAAAAGGGTTTCTGAGCTGAATTTTTCCTTTAAAAATTAACGTAATGTTCAAATCAGTTGGATTTAAATTGTTTTGCTTTGACGGTCTTCCAAACAGTTGCGCGCGCTGCGAAAATAAATTATAAATAAATTGAATTTTAGTTCAAACATCTCCTACAGCTAATCTGTTGTAAATGTCCATCCAGTGATTACTTTCTATAAGTTTAATCAAAATCTGTCTTGTGGTTCTTGAGCTATTTTGCTAACAGTCAAACACTGAGCTAACAGTTCAGACCTCCAGAGAGCAGGAGGCCGTGCTGCGACAGAGTGAGTCCGACCAGAGGAGGCTGCTGTCGGACACATGAGGTGGGAACGGTTGGCGGACCCTAGCGGTCGAAATTGGTACTGCGCCCCTAGCGGCCAAAAGTTGTACTGCTCCATTTTTTTCGTCAGAATGAATGGAAACGGTCATATCTCAGCCAAAAATTGGTCTAAAAATATGGGGAAAAAAAATCCCTAAATATGTGGCTTTGCCGTATAAATCGAAGGACATGAAAATTTGTTTAAAAAATCTGCGACTTATAGGTCGGAAAATACGGTATATATCAAGTGGAACATTGAGGACAGCCAGTAAATCTGTTGGGTATCACTTCGACACGCAGACAATAATTCTGAGTGCCCCAATGCCGAACAGGACAAAGGGAAGAAAAAAACAAAACAAAAAAAACAATCGAGGCTTATCTGAATCTGACTCCCTAGTTTGACCTTGGATACGGGCCGACTATTAAATTTCTCCTGGGTCATGGGTAACTAGTGTCAAAGCTTCATCTGTTCCCCGCCCTTGAGAATCTCTGTGTACCTGTAGGTTTATCAGAACTGCCGTCTGAAACAATATCAAAACTGTGGCCTATCTCAGAAACACTCGTAGACCAAGCTCAACACCTTGATGTCGAATGCACATGTAATCATGTTTTTTAATTTGCTTGCTGGAATAGTTATATTGATGTCTCAAATTGTGTCCTGATGGGACAAGATGTGAAGAGATCTTTTTTGGTAATACCACTATCTATCCTCATGGTTCTTCCATTTTTCAAATTTAAAGTATTCTGATAAAGAATAAGGGCTGCGCTTCTCAGTAGCAACGTGCACTCCATCTTTCAGACTGTACGAACATAATTTCACTGTATTCTGGTACATTGGTAATAAAGCTTATTCTGATTGTACGTTGTTCATGTTCCTAGGTAGATGTAGACAAAGCAGTGAAGGCAGCACGGGATGCTTTCAGAGTGGGTTCTCCATGGCGCCGGATGGATGCCTCTCATCGTGGCCTGCTGCTTAACAAGTTGGCTGATGCTATTGAGAGGGATTCCGCCTACCTCGCTGTAAGTAATTATTACGTGGAAAATCCCAAGAGCATTTTGAATGTATGAAGACTTGGATGATTATGTGCAATACACAAGTGATTAAAAAGAAACACACATGAAGGATGACCAGGTCCTGATTCAACCTGGCTGGAAACTGAAGTTTAAAACACCACAGCACTGACTACTGAGATACCACAGACAAGGTTACTGCATAAAATAATCAAAACTAAATATAGTGCACTTTAAGTATTTTAGAGCACTTAAGTATTGTTTTTTTTCTCCCAAATTTTGTTTATATTTTTCCAAATAACCCCCATAGTCACTAAATGCTTCGAAAAACTGGTCATGACCCACATCAAAACAACATCAATGAGGACCCTCATCAGTGCATACCGTGAGAACCAATCAACAGAGGACGCCATTTCTTCCGTGGTCCACACTGCTCTCACCCACCTGGATCAGAAGGACTCATACGTGCGTCTGCTCTTTGTGGACTTCACATCTGCCTTCAACACCATGATCCCCCAAACTCTGATAGACAAACTATCTACACTTGGACTAAGCCCCTCCATTTGTAACTGGGTACTAGACTTCTTAACAAACAGACCACAGTCCGTGAAGATCCACAACTTCTCCTCCTCCACCATAACCCTCAGCACTGGCTCTCCTCAAGGATGTGTGCTGAGCCCTCTTCTGTTCACTCTGCTCACATATGATTGTACAGCCACACATCCAGGCTGTCATATTGTTAAGTTTGCAGATGATACAGCGGTGGTGGGATGCATCACAAACAATGATGAGTCCAGCTACAGACAGGAGGTGGAACATCTGGAGAGCTGGTGCAAAGAGAATAATCTTCACATGAATGTGAAGAAGACAAAGGAGATGATTGTGGACTTCAGAAGGAACAAACACACCCATGCCCCACTGAAAATAGGTGGATCTGCAGTGGAAGTGGTCTCCAGCTACAAATACTTGGGTGTACACATGAATGATAACCTCAGCTGGAGCAACAACACCACCAGCCTGATCAAGAAAGGTCATCAGAGACTCTACTTCCTCAGACGGCTGAGACGAGCTGGTCTGAGCAGCCCAGTTCTCACCTCGTTCTACAGGTGTGCAGTGGAGAGCATCCTGTGCTCCAGCATCAACGTGTGGCATGGAGGCTGCACAGTTGAAGAGAGGAAAGCTCTGCAGAGAGTGGTGAAGGCTGCACAGAAGTCTGTTGGAGTCAGTCTCCCCACCATCACAGACATTTACACCTCCAGATGCAGGAAAAGAGCCACCTGCATCATGAAAGACCTCACTCACCCAGCACACTCACTCTTTGCCCCACTCCCCTCAGGACGGAGGTTGAGGAGCATCAAATGTAGAACCACTAGACTGAGGAACAGCTTCTACCCTGAGGCTGTTAGACTCATGAATAAATAAATAATAAGAATAAACACTGCAAAATATCACATCATGTTGCTGCTGATCTGTTTCATGTTGCTGCTGATCTGTTTCATGTTGCTGCTGATCTGTTTCATGTTGCTGCTGATCTGTTTCATGTTGCTGCTGATCTGTTTCATGTTGCTGCTGATCTGTTTCATGTTGCTGCTGATCTGTTTCATGTTGCTGCTGATCTGTTTCATGTTGCTGCTGATCTGTTTCATGTTGCTGCTGATCTGTTTCATGTTGCTGCTGATCTGTTTCATGTTGCTGCTGATCTGTTTCATGTTGCTGCTGATCTGTTTCATGTTGCTGCTGATCTGTTTCATGTTGCTGCTGATCTGTTTCATGTTGCTGCTGATCTGTTTCATGTTGCTGCTGATCTGTTTCATGTTGCTGCTGATCTGTTTCATGTTGCTGCTGATCTGTTTCATGTTGCTGCTGATCTGTTTCATGTTGCTGCTGATCTGTTTCATGTTGCTGCTGATCTGTTTCATGTTGCTGCTGATCTGTTTCATGTTGCTGCTGATCTGTTTCATGTTGCTGCTGATCTGTTTCATGTTGCTGCTGATCTGTTTCATGTTGCTGCTGATCTGTTTCATGTTGCTGCTGATCTGTTTCATGTTGCTGCTGATCTGTTTCATGTTGCTGCTGATCTGTTTCATGTTGCTGCTGATCTGTTTCATGTTGCTGCTGATCTGTTTCATGTTGCTGCTGATCTGTTTCATGTTGCTGCTGATCTGTTTCATGTTGCTGCTGATCTGTTTCATGTTGCTGCTGATCTGTTTCATGTTGCTGCTGATCTGTTTCATGTTGCTGCTGATCTGTTTCATGTTGCTGTTGATCTGTTTCATGTTGCTGTTGATCTGTTTCATGTTGCTGCTGATCTGTTTCATGTTGCTGTTGATCTGTTTCATGTTGCTGCTGATCTGTTTCATGTTGCTGCTGATCTGTTTCATGTTGCTGCTGATCTGTTTCATGTTGCTGCTGATCTGTTTCATGTTGCTGCTGATCTGTTTCATGTTGCTGTTGATCTGTTTCATGTTGCTGTTGATCTGTTTCATGTTGCTGTTGATCT
>JBBPBX010080137.1:0-12416 GCA_038048925.1 Garcialebias charrua | reverse complement strand
AAAGTGCAGTTTCTTGCTGTCAGCACAGCCATGGAGAGTGGCTAATTTTTTGTGTCATCTCCTGTGTGCACAAAACTGTCCATTCTCCTTCCATGAATTTTTTTGACTATCTTTACTCATCTTTCTCTTTATGTTTTATTTGAATATCTTTGTCATTTTTGCTCAAACTGCTGTATCTTCTAAAACCTGCGGCCAGCATCTCTTCAGCCGATGCTGCTTTCAAAGAGCTGCTGACTGCAGCCGCTTGCACAAACAAACACGCCCACAATGTTCTGACCCATCACACAATGCTCACCACATTGGGCAATACACAAGACCCACTGTCAGAGAGTGGTAAGAATAGAAAATTGCCATTTTCATCTCGCATCCACATCATCGAGACACAAAATTGAGACTTCTCATTGACTATAAATCCATTTTTAATGTTGGCAGTTTAACACGTCTGCTCTGGGACAACAACTAAATAAACAGATTTTTAAGTGTTTGATTATTTGCTGTAAACAATAGATTTATGAGTTTACTTTATTTTATGCTGTGAACAAGAAAATAAATAAAGATTATTCCTACTTAATTAGTTACAAGTTTTTTATTGCACCTTTTAATAATTTCATCCATTTTTAAGTTTGACCAATTGATTATAACTGAGTCATTTTTAACCTAAAATGATCTTAATATAAAACAATACAAACAGAGTGGGATATATGCATTCTTTTAAGGAATTATAGGCCTTTAATTTGTTAATATTGAGTCTCCATATTCGAAACAGTACAAATTCATTCAACCTTTATTTAGGCAGGTTAATCTCATTGAGCCTCGAGGACTCATTTACAAGAGAGACCTGGCTACAAACTAAAGAATGATGACAACAGCAACAGTAGATTTTCCTTGGACAATCAACAATAGACAACATAAGAGAGGCAATATAGATTTTTTTAACAAGTTAAAACAAAGATATCAAAGTAGCAAAACAGACAGATTATAAGGCAAATGTAGAAAATCAAAAACAGGAACATGTCTGCATTGGTTTCTGCCAGGATTCCAACAGATTCTTAAAGCCATTTAGAGAAATCAAGGTCGGGAGCTTCAGATCTTTCAAATACATCCAAATGAAACATTTGCCCTTATATGTAATTCAACTGATATGTGTGTGTGTGTGTGTGTGTGTGTGTGCGTGTGTGCATGCGTGCTTGTGTGTGAGATCGTGTGCATGCTGGAAATATGTTTATTAGATGTTTGCCGAGTTTTTTAATACAAATTACTGTCTTCCTCTCAGTCATTGTCCAAGCTCTGTGGCCTCCTCTTCTGGTTACTGGTTTTAAAACTCTTTTAAAAACACATTTTTACTCACTGGCTTTTAGCACAGACTGATTTTGTTCTGCACTGTTTTTATTGATCTTAATTTTTTAACAACTGTTTTATTTTTATGTGTTTAAATGTTCTTGATTTTATGTGTACTGCACTTTGTTGCAGCTGTGGTTGTTTTAAAGAGCTCTATAAATAAAGTATTATTATTATTATTATTATTATTATTACTGCACATAAAGAGGACTCCTAAAGGTTACTGGGCTTTTCCCTTTTTGCCACCAGAGCACAAAACACTCATCCAATCTGTTCTTCAGTTTAACAAAACTGTCCACTATTGATCTCCATCCTGCATGTTTGTATTTACACTTTGGACTCATCTCAAACTGGTAGCAGGAAAAAGAAAGAAAAAAATCAAAATTTCAGGATAACCTTCATCAATAAGTTGGAGAACATTTGGCCACAGACTTTTTAAAAATCAGAACAGAATGTGTGCTCATGTTCAGGGGTGTGAGTGTGGAGGAGATAATATGCTGTACAGCTGTTCTTCCCTTTGGCCATATGTTACTAATCACGCTGATTTGAGCTGCCAGTTTAGAATGAGCCAGTGTTTCGGTTCGCTCTTAATGACATATAAATACACATAAACACAGATTTCAGTGGTGAAACTGCTCGTTTATGTAATCTGTTTTTGGTCCTTTTTGCAGTGGCATTCACCAAGAAAGGACGACAAAAATAGATGAACGCTTTTTCTTTTATGCACCATAATAGAAACCTAAACTTCAAACGGCCGGGTGAGCCAGGCGCATTTCCCAGCAAAGATCCATCCACCTCTGGAAAACAGCGTTTGAGGGAAGTCTTTCATCTGCAGCGACTGGCTGAGGAGTCCAAGAGCTGCCGCAGCTGGACTGTAGTACGGGTGGCCCCACGACGAATCAGCCCCATAATCACAGCATCGTTCTACAAATTAAGGAGCATGTACGCACAATATTAAGCCCCAAGGCCACATCCTATTAGTTTAGAAACATCAGGAAGTTTTGATAGTGTATACTGACAGGGCTATGGAGGGTGGCTGGACTGTTTTTGCAAATGTCATCATTGTTTTAACTTAAATCTTAGCGTTAAGTCATGATGACTTCATTGATTGGGATTCCTTACTGCACAAGCAGTCAAGATTTTTATTTATACAGTACTGCAAAGCAACTGAAATAAAGGATAATTTGCGTTCTCAGTGATGTTTACTTCATGTTAGAAACTGTGACGATTAAGTATAAGAAACATCTTTGAAACTGCTAAAACGCCCATAACAGTTTGATGATTCACTGCAATTTCCCACGTTTATTCAGCCAGTCCACAAATTCCCTGAGCATCACTTGTTGCTGTTGATTATATATAGAAACATTACTAAACTAATTTGAGGCACATTGTGCATATAATCCAACTGTGAATATTGGAGTCTTTTGGTTGCAAATCTCCAATAAGAACAAACTTATTTTTAAAAGTTGTCGTGCAACTATTGTTGACTAAAAGAATGACCAATTTAACCTCCCCGTCACCTTTAGAGCTCCCACTAAAATACATTTACGGACAACCTGAGCAGCCTAAATTACACTGTAGCCAAAGTCAAATGACAAACATAATTATACCGTTACCATCTTCAGAGAAAAGGCTAAAGATAAATCACACATGGAGAACAACCAGATGAGAAGAAAAAATGGATTAAAGGACAAATATCTTGTAAAGTACTTGCATTAAAATTATATAAATACATACATACACACAAATACACACATACATACATAAATACACACATATTACATACCATATTTTATGCCGTACACATTGCACTGCCTTATAAGCCGCATCACTCAAAATATGTCTAATAAAGTGGAAAAAAACATAAATACGTCACTTTGCCATATGAGTTGCATCTATTATACATAACTGCTGACAACCTGGAAATATGGACCTGTGTTGTGCCAAAAATTGACTGACTGCCAAATGGCAGCAGCGGGAGTGTGCACACAGGAGGACTTTAACAAGAATTTAACAAGATTAACACTTAAAAACAATTATTTGTTTGCTCGAAATTATAGCATAGGTGTCTCAATTTAACTTTTACTTAATAAATGCACTTTGACGTCATATCAGCTGCATTTGAAAAGACGATACGCAGAAACAGGAACGTGCAGAGGGCGACTTGCTGTTCATTACTTCAAAATTTAACAAGATAACCATCTAAAAACAATTATTTGTTTGCTCAACTTCATAGTACAGGTGTGTCTCAGTTGAACTTTTACTTAAAAAATGCACTTCAATGGTCAAATTAGCTGCATTTCGCCAGGGCAGCGCAGTGAAATGAAGCTGATTTGACAGTTTCTACAGGCATGATCCCAGAGCTGGACAAAGGCTTGCTGACACACTGGCAAGCTGATTGTGTCATTAATAGCCACTTTTACCTATTACATGACACAACGGCATGCCATACTTCTTGAGTGTCATCTAGTGGCTAAAAATGGTAGTGTTCAATATTTTCAATGTCAGAATGAATGAAAACGATCATATCTCAGTCAAAAAATGGTTTATAAATGTGAGGAAAAAACATAAATAAGTCGCTTCAGTGTATAAGTCGCAGGGCATGTAAATTATGCAAAAAAACTGTGTTATAGGCTGAAAAATGGTACACACATACATACATACACACATACATACAAACATGCACGCATACATATACTGTACACACACCCGACACACAAACACACACATATACACACATATTAATTATTATTATTACACATACATACATTTAAACATATCGTACACACATACACACACACACACACACACATACAAATATACATACATACACACACACACAGACACACACACACACACACATACAAACACACACACACACACACAAGTATGTACACACGTACATACATGCACACACATACACATGTACATAAATGCATGTACACACATACATACACATGAAATATGCACCTGTCCATATATAAAGCATATACACACACATGCAGGTGGTCCCCGACTTACGAGCGCCCTGACATACGAGGTTCTCGGACTTACGAGCTGGCGAACGAGCAGTAAATTTGTAAAGAACATACAAAAAATACAGCACTTTTATGTGTTTTTAGATGAAAGTGTGTTAGCTAACCGTTTGGAAACAAGTTTCTGAGCATGTTTATGAACTAGTATGAACATTTGTGATGAAAAACGAGTGTTCGTAGTAGCGCTAGCATAAATGTTCCAACTTACGAGCGAAAATCCGGACTTACGAGCGACACGTGTTTCAGGTTCCGACATACGAGATTTCATCTTACGAGCACCTCGCAGGAACGGAACTCGCTCGTAAGTCGGGGACTACCTGTATATGTATATACACATACACACATATAGCCAATATTGTGCCATTTAAAATAATTAATCAACCCTTTACAAAGTAGTAAAACACAGTCGCAGCAGCTGCAACTAACTTAGTCCACCTTTTTTTTAAAGTGAGAATAATACTATGAAAATTTTAAAGTGTACACATTCTTCTAAATGTTGGTAAGTTTAGCTTTAATCAAGCTTAACAAAGATTATTATAGTTTTTTTTTTTTAAATTCTCCAAGAAAATGTATTATCCTAATTTCTAAAAATCTAGCACAATGTTCTAAAACCATTCAACAATGGAAGATACATTTTTAACAATCAATGCAGATGACTAAACATGGTACATTTTAACTTGTGTATTTGCATAACTGCCTTTTCAAGCTCCAAGTGAATTAAATCAAAGTGTCCTCTGCCACATTAACAATATTTGCATCAGAGGAATAATTTAGTTTTATGACAAACATATAAGTTAGAATGCAAATGATAACTTCTGCGATTTGTTTTTTCACATATTTTTGCATCTTTGCATTTCTTGACCAGTCTTACACACATTCACAGAGTCAACGTGTTCATCAGAACTCTGTACAGGCTCACAAACACACAAACACACACACACAGGTGGACTCAGACATCTGCTTTCAGAGCTACTGTTGTTGGAAAAGAGGAAGCTTGGTGTGGGGAAGCCACAGAGATCATCACATTTGGAATTTTTTTTTTTTCAAAGATCAAACTCTTCATATTTACTGAAGCAGTTTATTTCTCCATTCTCATTGTTTTACTTACATCATATAAATTTGTAGATAAATTTGTAGCAATCAGCCAATTAGAAAAATTATTGTAAAAAATACACATTATTTTTTGTTCTAACTGATCTCTTTGGTGCGTGTGAACCTGCTGTCAGGATTAGGGAAGTCGCGACCACAGCCAACTGCCACAACAGAGAGCAAGGGAGAGGGGACATAAAGATAAGAAACATAGATAATAAATAACCCATAACAACAAAAGAGGTATTAGGTTTAGTTGAGCACAGGATTATGGGCAGGATTAGTCTGAATAGACCAACAGGCCACAACCAGGTTTGATGTCTTGCTGGAGAGCTGCTGTTTGCTCTCCACGGTTAGAAAATACCAGTTTTTCATCAAAATAAACACATTCATATTTATTATTTCACTGACTCCATCCAGAAAAAGGAGGACGAACAAATAAAAAATGTATGTTTAAAGGATAACACGCATCATCGGAGGAACTTATAGTACTACATGTTAGTATTTAAACTTTGAATGATGATACTTTGAAATATGTTTTTTCTCTTATAATTACTTTTCACACACTTTTTTGGGGGGTAATTTTTTTCTGCATTGTGTGAAGTATGGCTATGAAAAGTCCTATCACACTACTGCTAATTGAGCTGCACGTTTTGATGTAAAAAAAAATTACACGTTTTATTCCAAAACGGAGAAAAAAGAGTGAGGACAAACGTTTGGAAAGAAATTCTTGAAGTTGACGTCCAGGTATGTGCTCATGTGAACACACTGTACAAAGAGGCTGACATATTTATTTGGGAGATGGCTGACGAAATAGCAAAAAGTGTGAAAAAGTGTGTACATCTAACAATGAATATTTTATTTTTCCATCTGCGAGACAGAGAAATGATAAATGGAAAGCTCTTGCTGTCAAACGTTGGTCACCAGAACACACAGGTACGTCTGTTCAGCTGTCCACAACACAAGTGACCCCGGATGAAAATGACAGTTCAACATCCTGTGATAAATAACATCACGCTGGCTTTGACAAAGGATTCAAGAGTGCTTCAATTCTTATGACAGCTTTAACTTTGCTCTTCTTTGGGTTAGAACAGGGGTCTGCAACCTTTAAGATCAAAAGAGCCATTTCTGCCCCTTTGTTCACTAAATTCAACGTGTCTGGAGCCACAATACCTGCATCAACTGGGATTCTCAACTGGTGGCCCACAGACCACTTTAAGTTGGTTGGAGGCCGCTTTACTGGACAGTTTGGGTGATTTTATAAAACTAAAAATATCTACCCGGTAATGATTTTTAACACTTCTTGATATTTTTACCCTCTGACAATATAAAAGACGAGATTCTTGTAAAGAAGAAAAAAAAAACATAGTTTTTGCCCAGTTTCTAAAAGCTTAAACAAAAAACTATGCATTCTTAGGTGATTTTTTTTAATTGTAGCAAAATTATGTATCCTATTTTGAAGAAATAAAACATAAAGTGAAATTGAGTATGTTTTACTTCTTGTACTGTTTCTAGTATTCATATATTTGCTTTTGCAAAATAAATTACAGGAAAACTGTTCAAACCCTTTTAGTTATTATAACAACCAATACAATTCAGTTTATTTCAGTTTTGGTCAAAGCTTGAAAGAGCTGCTGCAGAGGGACCAAAGAGCCGCATGTGGCTCCAGAGCCACAGGTTGCAGACCCCTGGGTTAGAAGAAATAATCTGTTAAAGCCTCCGGGACAAAGCAAAGATCTGTCGCACCTGTTCATTTGCATGTCACCACCTTGTTCTTTGAACAAACGTTACAAACAGAAGCTCCAATTAGACATGCTTTGTGCAAAACCACCTCCTTCTTGTGTGCAGCCGTTTCAAACACCTGGACCACAAAGAGAGAGAGCGCGAAAGAGAGCAAGAGTCACGCAATGTTAAAATCAGTGACCCGATACACGTTTGTGGATTAACAACTGCAAACCTGCAAACAATCCAGTGCTCTGCTACATGCCATTGAAAATAACAGTTTTTACTCTCACGTAAAACTAGATCAAATGTCAGACAGACTTGATTAGAATGAAAGGATGATTGGAGTTCATTATGATTGTATAAGCCAGTGGTTCCCAACACTGGTCCTTGAGGAACACCCTCGTGCATGTTTTTGTTGTTTCTCTGCTCCAACACATCTGATTCAGTGATGTAATTACTTCATCAAGTTCTGCCAAAGCCAGTACTCAATCTTTCAAATCAGATGTGTCAAAGCAATAACGGTAATAACATCCCTATAAATCTAGGAGGTAGGCGGGACAGTCTGAACTACTGAGATGATAACAACAAATAACTGACCATTTAATGGGCTGATAACATTCGAAACTGCTGAACTATTAAAACAGGCAGAGTAGGGGTGCAAATCTCTCAGTGTCTGGAGAATCAATTCGATTCCGATTTTTGATGCACCGATTCAATTAAAAATCGATTTTCGATTCAGAACAGGATCGATTTTCGATTCAGAATCGATTTTCGATTTAGAAACAATTTTCAATTGAAATCATGAAAAGATTAAACAATAATGTAAACACATAAGACATTTATTTAAAACAATAATGTATGCTTGTAGCAAACATTAATACTGTCAAATAATACAGTATAAATACAGCAGCCTGAATTGTGAGCAGATGGGTATATGAATAGAATGCAGCAGCTTTAATCGGGTCCCGGAGGTCACTGGTGCCTATATCCAGCAGTCACTGTGCGAGAGGCAGGGGACACCCTGGACATGTCTCCAGTCCATCACAAATAATTCAAAATACAAACGTAAACAAAGATTTCAGCCTACTGTATTGCATAAACATTTAACTCAAAATAAAATAGACTTCAAAATCATATTGCATTCATCCATGTTTCAAATGTGTATGGATGGATTTTGTTTAAAAGATTTGTTTGGTAAATCTTTTCAACAAAAGCCATCTATCCATCATCTTTACCCGCTTTATCCTTATCGGGTCCTGGAGGTCACTGGTTCGGGTCAGATTTCTTCTTCTTTCTGCCACCTTTCATTTTATGTATTCTTTCATATACTATGAGATATGGTTTTATTTTCTTTATCTTTTGGGTTTTAATGTAAAAAAAAAAAAAAAAAAAAAAAATTTTGGGGCTTTTAGAATCGATTCTGAATCGCCAGGACTAAGAATCTAGATTCTTAAAAAAAAAATTTATTCTTTTTCCCGCACCCCTAATGCAGAGTGGTGTTCTTCAAGGACCATGGTTGGGAACCACTGGAATAAGCAACGAATTATGAACCAAAGTAACATTTTATTCAGAGATTATGTGCTGGGCTTAGCTGTTAATATAAAAGCCAAACATAAGCAGAGTTTAGCACCTCATGAAGAAATAAAATATGGTTTTGACAAATTATTAAGGAATGTTCCTGATATGACTCATATAATCTTTGCCAATTTGAATATGAACTAATTACACATGGAAGTGGGCTAGTCTCTACAGAGACTTAAGGTTAAGCATCCAGAGAGCACACGCACCTCAGACACAAGGGTCACTCACGCACCATTATGCACAGACAGACAAGAAAAACACTCCTGGATCCAGATGTTGATCCAGATCATTACCAACATGTAGTCATTTGTTCTTTGAGACGATCAACGTTAAAACGTGACGCACGTGCGTTCAGAATTTAGTAATCTTGTGCGCAGACAGTCAGTCAGACAGGTAATACTGTACTTATAAATACGTCTGATCTGATCCTTGTTGACATGTGATGTAAAAAAAAAAAATATGTAAGTTTGAGCTGCCCGATGTGACAACTACATTTACATGATTTTGGATTGGAAATTTTGAACAATAAAGTCAGAACTAATTTCTTAAAATGATTATTCCAGCCTGGATTGTAGCTATATTCAATATTTTAAGACATAATTCCGGCTCGTAGGACGCAGATGTTCGGGTTTTACTCACCACCATTAATTTCATGGCCGGGTTGGATTTCACTGTCCGCGTGCTCATCATCCTTTCTGCGCGAGAGCGAGCTGCAGTGTGATGTGGTTTCCATAACAGATGCGCTCTTATACTGGGAGAGAGAGAGAAAGAGAGAGGGAGAGAAAGCGAGGCAGCCAGAGCCCACCCACCACCCCAAACTGGGAGCGCACTAAAACCACAACATACAAACGCAAGGTACCACGTGGATTAACTCTACACTCAGTGACGTTGAAAAAAACAAAAATAAACTCTGTACTCACAGGAAACTCCATTCAGAGGTGCCAGGAATCTCTAAAGGACTCGACTACCAACATTGACTGTGTTTACAAAAACAAACAGTGACAAATCTCAAGAACCATGATGTTTGGGTTCACACTGCAGGAGCAATGTGAAGGTTTTCTTTGAGCCTTTGCTTTTTGTTTGCAAAATATCTAATGAAACATTTGACAGATTCTAGTTAAACTTTCAGGAAATAATCGTATTTCTTCAGCTTTTTAACTTTTGGAGTAGACCCACTTTAAGATACTCAGCACAATGCTGGTGAAGATTCTCAGTCGTCCAGGACATGATAAAATCAAAAAGGCGTTCAATACAAGATCAACTGGACTTTATTTGTTGCAGAAAACGTTTCGACTCCTATCCAGGAGGCTTTTTCAATTCACTGAAACAAACTGTGAGAGTTTGGAGTTATAACAGAACCACGCACCATCATATGTAAATTGCAAGCTGAGGTAACACATACATGTAAATTGACAGATCACACCTTAACAGTAGGGGGTTCCCTTGAGGTCTCTGACAGAAGACACAACACTGTATGTAAATTGACAAAAAACACCTCCCAACCAACAACAGAGGCTTCTCAAAGAAATTTGTGTAAGAGTGGCACCTGCTGCAGCCCCAAGATGGCCGCCAATCATCCACAGATCATAACAATTTGTTAGTCTAATTTACAGACAAGACACCTCTGCTCCCATTTCGGAATTTTGGGATTGATTCCGAAACGTTTTGGGAACAGAGGTGTCTTGTCTGTAAATTAGACTAACAAATTTCTTTGAGAAGCCTCTGTTGTTGGTTGGGAGGTGTTTTTTTGTCAATTTACATACAGTGTTGTGTCTTCTGTCAGATACCTCAAGGGAACCCCCTACTGTTAAGGTGTGATCTGTCAATTTACATGTATGTGTTACCTCAGCTTGCAATTTACATATGATGGTGCGTGGTTCTGTTATAACTCCAAACTCTCACAGTTTGTTTCAGTGAATTGAAAAAGCCTCCTGGATAGGAGTCGAAACGTTTTCTGCAACAAATAAAGTCCAGTTGATCTTGTATTGAACGCCTTTTTGATTTTACTCAGCACAAAACTGATCAACTCTGTTTTTAAACACCACTGGAGTCAACTCGGCAAAATATTTCACAAACCGCTCCTGGATGCATTTGATTGCAACTCACATAAAAAGTAATGACAGAACATACAGTTCAATTCAGTTTGTTTTTATAGTGCCAAGTTGCGCCAGAAGTCATCTCAGAGCACAGAACATAAACATTTACATAAAAATCAATTGGTAACTATTTATTCACAAGGAGGAGGCACGGTGGATCAGACTGTTGTCTTTCAGCAAGAAGGTCGCCGGTTCAAATCCTGGCCCAGGACCTTTCTGGGTGGAGTTTGCATGTTCTCTCCATGCATGCATGGTATTCTGGTTTCCTCCCACAAACAAAAACATGCATGTTAGACTGATTGGTAACTCTAAACACCAAAAATACACTACATGCGTTCCGGCTCCGCCCCGCTCCGGTCCGACTTCCGCAGCAAATACGCACCCATTATAATCAATGACAGAGTTTACACTGGCTCCGCACGGCGGCGGCGAGCTGCGGAGAGCGGACGGCAGTCCGTCAAAATTAGAAATTTTTCTATTTCTGCCGGACGCCGGAGCTGTGCCGGAGTCAACTTTTGAAGATTACGTCGCACCAACAGGAAAAGGAACGAGCACAACTTCCGTATTTACAAAATAAAATCACCACGGGCGGACTTAATCCTAGCTCTATACGGATTTATTTGTACAAAAATGCTTTCAAACTATCATTTATGACTACGCCTACAAACGCAATACAAGAAATAAATAAATAAAGTATTTTATTCTGAAATGTAATACATCACTTCCTGTTGCTCAAACCATGTCCTGTCGCTCATTTACGAGAGAAGATCAAGGCAGCAGTCTCTACTGTTGTTCTCCTTCTTCCACCGAATGAATTGTTTTGTTCTGACTTACTTATTTATCACTTGATTTATCGCGCGATCTCGCAATTTCTGCGCATGCGTCTCGGAGCGGCGCATCCAGGTGGACCTGAGCGGAGCGGAGGTAGTGGAAATTGGACTCGCTCAGCTGCGACCTGCGGGGCGGAGCCGGACCGCATGTAGTGTATTTTTGGCGTAAATTGTCTCTAGGTGTGAGTGAGAGAGTGAATGGTTGTTTGTCTCGTTTTTCATGTGTCCCTGTTGGTAGGGATATGTAAACACCTTCATTTAAACATCTTCACATAGAACAAGAACCACTCAAAGAAACTGAAAGTTATGCACCATAACTCATGTTCCCTGAAGGAAGGGAACGAGGTGCAACACTATTGCTATGGGAATTGCGCCCCCGCGCGATTACCTGAAGGAATACACTCACGCCTTTACGGCAGTGGGCGTCAGCGTCACCTCAGAGGCCCCGCCCTCTGGGTACTTAAGACGCTAGCGCCCATCCAAACGGTCTCCAAGTGCACTTCACCGAGCTTTGGCATTGAAAAGGGCCAACTGTGTTGCACCTCGTTCCCTTCCTTCAGGGAACATGAGTTATGGTGCATAACTTTCAGTTCCCTTTATCAGTCAGGTTCACTCGGTGCAACACTATTGCTATGGGAACGTAATTCATTCACGCCCTTGAAATGCTCAGTAAAATGCATGCTTGTGAGAACTTCTGCCTTTATACATTAGGCATCTTTTGG
>JBBPBX010080136.1:5834-16237 GCA_038048925.1 Garcialebias charrua | reverse complement strand
CTTCTCATCTCTGCAGGGGATTGGCTCTGCTTGAACCACCTGTGTGACATCACACATGAGCAGACATGTCACACATGAGCGTTTGCACAAATAAGAAAATTAAGGTGTAATCCACCAGTTCAACCCATAGAACTACCGTAAACACATTTTTAGACCAAATATTGCCAAATATTGCCAATTTACACAGATATGCACAATTATGTGAGAATAAACACAGCCATAGTGCTAGATAACATTTTAAACACATTCTAGGGAGTTTATCAGCTAAAAAAAGTTAATTTTGGGTTTAGTTCCTCTTTAAAGTATATTTTTTTTTCAGAGATTACCTGGCTAACATCAGTCTGTCAGGAGATGTGGCAGAGTGAAGAAATATGTTTATAAAAAATGTTACATACAGCTCCTTTAAATGAGCTGTAACTTCTACAAGTTGATCAGCTGACCTTCATGTTTCAGCTTCATCTGTTGTTGTCATATGCTTCCTCTGATTCATTTTTTTAACTGAACTGTCTCTGATGGAGTGATGTGGAGCCGCCCGTGTAACACAGTTTACAGCGGGGACACGCTGCTCGGTGCTGCTCGGAGCGGGGCGGGGGAGGGGGGACAGCTGTCTGTGCCGGTTGCAGAGCAGGGGGGAGAGAAGTTGAGACGCGCGCGTTGTTTTTAACATTTTAGCAGTAACTAATTAGCGTTTTACACCAGTAGACGGTGGAGGGGAGGTGCGCAGTTGTTTTAAAATGCTCGGGTGTTAAGGGGCGGGGCGCCCTGACGTATTACGTCATGAAATTAGCATATCATGAGCTTTTTGCCCGGGCAAGCTTTTTATACCGGTGGTGGCGCAAAGGTTAAGAAGGTGCGCTTGTGATCGGAAGGTCGCCGGTTCAAGCCCCGGTACCGACAACATCAAAGATGTGGGTGGGATAAGTGAAGTGGTCACACCTATCTCCACCCTCATCTGCCCCACTCTGGGCCCTTGAGCAAGGCCCTTAACCCACATCTGCTCCCCCGGGAACCCTAGATATCAGCTCTCTGCTCCACACAGAGGGCTGTGGTTGCTCGGTGGTCTGTGGTTGTGTCAGGAAGGGCATCCGGCGTAAAAACAACTGCCAAATCTTCATGCGACTAGATCGCTGTGGTGACCCCTAACGCAGGGAAAAAGCCGAAAGAAGAAAAAAAAAAAAAAAAAAAGCTTTTTATACCGGTATTACCGGTAACGATATGATATGGCCCAGCCCTATCTCCCAACCCTGCTCTGTCTTGTTAATCATTCCCAGGTGTTTTGTGATTGCCTCCTGTCTCATCTGTGTATATATGCCTTGCTTGTCAGTCTGTTTTTGTCGCTGCATAGTCTGGTAAATCCTTATGACTCTCGCCACAGCTCCAGTGAGTATTTTTGCTGCCATGACAGCTTTGTTTATTTGTTATTAAAAGTATTTATTTTTACAACCTCTTGCCTCCTGCGTTTCCGTCTGCGCCACTGGGTTTAACGTGCTCTGAGTGAAACCGTGACATTATGCAGCGACCATACAAAAAGCCCAGCGGACGGAACGTTTCGCCTACTTGTTCGCTCGAGTCCACGCAGAGGGACGAGTCCGTCTTCCGTTACGGTGGATTTCAGCTCCACGAGGACCGCCTGACGTCCTGCTCCAGTTCGGCTCTTCCTCCATGTCCACTCGTTTCCGGATGGACCTCGGGTGAGGATGACGACGAACTGTGTTTCCCTCTTCTCCCCCAGTCTCCACGCCGCCGCAAAAGCGGTAAAAAGAAGAACCGGAAGCGTTCACTTGCATCTCCATCTTGGTCAGCTGATCAACCTCGATCCAGCGAGTCCGAGAAGTTTGGGCACGGCTCCAGCGCTCCAGTGGTAGCGAGTACCATGGCCTCACCTCCTAGGTTTCCGGTGAGGGTGGAAACAAAGACGCCACTGTCGCTCGCAGCTGTCCTGGCTCGGTCCGGTGAACCCGGTCACAGCAGCTCCATGGGGGCGGGTCTTCACACCGCCCACTCAACTCCCTGAGACCAGATGAAGGAGGGCCAGCCCACAGGTCAGTCTACAGATCAATTTTACAGTACGCTAGCAGAGGTCATCCCAGGAGGTTCTTCAGGGGTGATAAATACTCCCGACCTCCATCACCTAAACTCAACTCTACATAGACTGTTTTCCTTAGCTGCAATTAACCCGGACATTGCAAATTTACAACTCACACTAGCCGAAAGACTGTTGATGTCCACACCTGGTCTTTTATCCATCCCTGATTATAATCAGCTCCTTAATACGATTAGAACTATGAAAACTGATTCTGCAACCTTGGTCCATGCTGAGACTCCAATCCCTCGTAAAGCAGCACCTGCAGACTTTACGTCTCCAGACCTTCTAGTACCTGCAGGGTCCTTTTCAGAGGACACCCCTCATTTGTCCTACTCTAAGGAGGTTTTTGACGCTCGTGGTGTTTTTGCTGAGGGAGAACCTGGACCAAGAGAGGTGCTCCAGTCTTGTCCTGGACCGCGCCGTCGTGGCAGGGATCGATGGCAGAGAGAACCTGCAGCAACGGGTCATCCAGAACCTGCAGCAACGGGTCGTCCAGAACCTGCAACAGTGGGTCGTCCAAAACCTGCAGCAGCGGGTCGTCCAGAACCTGCAGCTACAGATCCTGCAGCTTCAGAACCTGCAGTTCCAGAACCGGCTCCAGAGGACGCTGACTTGTCTCCGGCGGGCGTTGCCTTGTCTCCGGCTCCAGAGGGCGCTGCCCTGTCTCCGGCTCCAGGGGGCGTTGCCGCCCTTTTTCCGGCTCCAGAGGGCGCTACCGCCCTGTTTCCGGCTCCAGAGGGCGTTGCCGCCTTGCTTCTGGCTCCAGAGGGCGTTGCCGCCTTGCTTCTGGCTCCAGAGGGCGCTGCCGCCTTGCTTCTAGCTCCAAAGGGCGCTGCCGCCTTGCTTCCAGCTCCGGAGGGCGTTGCCGCCTTGCTTCCAGCCTCGGAAGGTCCCGACGCCTCTACGTCTTCGGAGTATCCGGACGCCTTCCACGTTTCCTGTCTCGGGGGGGGTCCAGGAGGACGCCTCCCATATCTTCTGCTGTCCAGAGGTCTCACATCTGGCTCCAGAGGGGGATGCTCTATCTACGTCTCCTGAGGGTCCCAGCGCCGCCGACGTCTCAACCTCCACAGAGGGTCCCAGCACCGCCGACTCCTCGACCTCCACAGAGGGTCCCAACGTGACGGACGCCTCCATCTCTACAGGGGGTCCCAACGTGACGGACGCCTCCACCTCTACAGGGGGTCCCAGCGTGACGGACGCCTCCACCTCTACAGGGGTCCCAGCATGACGGACGCCTCCACCTTAACTGAGGGTCTTCACATCGATAACGTCTCTACGTTCGATGACTCCACGTCTGATGTTTCTGCGCCCGACGACGCTTCGACTCTCGTCCCGACGCCAGAGGTCTCGACTCTCGTCCCGACGCCAGAGGTCTCGACTCTCGTCCCGACGCCAGAGGTCTCGACTCTCGTCCCGACGCCAGAGGTCTCGACTCTCGTCCCGACGCCAGAAGTCTCGACTCTCGTCCCGACGCCGAGGTCTCGACTCTCGTCCCGACGCCAGTGGTCTCGACTCTCGTCCCGACGCCAGTGGTCTCGACTCTCGTCCCGACGCCAGTGGTCTCGACTCTCGTCCCGACGCCAGTGGTCTCGACTCTCGTCCCGACGCCATTGGTCTCGACTCTCGTCCCGACGCCAGTGGTCTCGACTCTCGTCTCGACGCCAGTGGTCTCGACTCTCGTCTCGACTCTCGTCTCGACGCCAGTGGTCTCGACTCTCGTATCCACGCCAGATGACGCCTCGACTCTCGTATCCACACCTGATGACACCTCGACTCCAGACGTCTCTTCGCCAGACGTCTCTTCGCCAGACGTCTCTTCGCCAGACGTCTCTTCGCCAGATGTCCCCGACGACGTCTCTTTGCCAGACGCCCCCGACGACGTCTCTTCGCCAGACGCCCCCGAAGACGTCTCTTCACCAGACGTCCCCTACGACGTCTCTTCGCCAGACGTCCCCGACGACGTCTCTTCACTAGACGTTCCCGACGACGTCTCTTCGCCAGACGCCCCCGACGACGTCTCTTCGCCAGACGCCCCCGACGATGTCTCTTCGCCAGACGCCCCGACGACGTCTCTTCGCCAGACGTCCCCGACGACGTCTCTTCGCCAGACGTCCCCCCCGACTTCTCTTCGCCAGACGTCCCCGACGACGTCTCTTAACCAGACGTCCCCGACGACGTCTCTTCGCCAGACGTCCCCGACGACGTCTCTTCGACAGACGTCCCCGACGACGTCTCTTCGACAGACGTCCCCGACGACGTCTCTTCGACAGACGTCCCCGACAACGTCTCTTCGACAGACACCCCCGACAACGTCCCCACGCCAGTCGTCTCTCGGGACGCTTCAACGCCAGTCGTCTCTCGGGACGCTTCAACGCCAGTCGTCTCTCGGGACGCTTCAACGCCAGTCGTCTCTTGGGACGCTTCAACGCCCGATGTCTCTCGGGACGCTTCAACGCCCGATGTCTCTGCACCTGCCGATATCTCTACGCTCGTCCCCACGTCTCTGGCAGAGGTCCCTTTGTTTGATGTCGTCTCATCGATGCCTCCTGTTCACGGCTCGTCTGATGACTACGTGCCCAACTCGTCTGATGACTACGTGCCCGACTCGTCTGATGACTACGTGCCCGACTCGTCTGATGACCAGTGTTGGGGTAGTTACCCAAAATAAGTAATTAGTTACACATTACTAGTTACTTTTTAAAAAAGTAACATATTACACTACTTAGTTACTCAGTTCTGAAAGTAACTTAGTTACATTACTTTTGGATTACTCTAATACTGTACCTGAGATTTAACCTGTATTAATTTTTATCTTTCAATAATGATATTAGAGATCTTTTTGACACTCATTTTTGATGAAAAAGTAAAACAGCAGTGCTACATAACAAGCACAATGCATATGTAAATGTGCCATTCAAAAGGTATGACAATATCAAAATGTAAAACTTCTGTTTAAAAAAAATAAAACAGAACAGACAGGTTTACAAGAAATCTAAAATAACTACCTATCAGCCTCTTTCAAACCAGTTATGTGATCACAATCTGACAGGCTTACCTTTGTGCTTGACGGATTTTTCATGCTGACGGACATCGTTCCTTCCCCCATGAGAGAGAGACACTAAAGTCGCGGTTACAAATCTTAAAAAACGCGTAATAAACTTTAGGAAAGTAAATTCGCTGTCCCATTTTTCAACATATTTACACGAAGTCTTAACTTTTTTGGCAGGGACGCGTCCTCTCTCGTTACATCCATCTCTATGTGTTTTTCCGGGTTTGTTCTCGAGTCTCGACCGCGCCAGCCCCAACATCGCGAGAACTGCCACCGAGGCTTACTGCAGGTGGCAGTTCTCGCGAGGCTAGTGACAGAGGCCGTATGTCTATGTACCTTTATATGTCTATGTACGTTGACGTATAACGTTCCGACGTCATCGCGTACGTCTTTGTTTTCCCCACGTGACAGTCTGCTCCATAGATATCTATATATAATGTCTATGGTCCGCTCCGTCGTCCTCGTCGTACCACAACTATTCTCCGAAAGGTAAATAAATAAAACTATTCTCCGAAAGGTCCTGATTGTAACGCAAGTAACGAATGTAAGGTTTTGTTAGTAACTGTAATATATTACAGGCATTTTCAAAGTAGTGCGTTACACTACTACGTTACTGCAAAATGTAATGTGATTACTGTAACGCGTTACTAAGTAACGCGTTACACCCAACACTGCTGATGACTGCGTGCCCGACTCGTCTGGTGACTACGTGCCCGGCTCGTCTGATGACTACGTGCCCGGCTCGTCTGATGACTACGTGCCCGACTCGTCTGATGACTACGTGCCCGACTCGTCTGATAGCTACGTGCCCGACTCGTCTGACTACGTGCCCGGCTCGTCTGATGGCTGTGTGCCCGGCTCGCCTGGTGGTCGGCCTCATGGTCGCCTGCCCGACGCTTCTCGGCCTGTTGGTTGGCCTCATGGTCGTCCGCCCGATGCTTCTCGGCCTGATGGACGGCCTCATGGTCGTCCGCCCGACGCGTCTCGACCTGGTGGATGGCACCCCGTCCGTCCGCCCGATGGCCCGTTGTCTGATGTGGGTCTCCTGGTGGACCTTTTTGGCCGTTTGCTAGTTTCTTAGGCTGGGTCTTGTTTGGTTACTGCTGTTTTTGGGTTTGGTGTTTGTCTCCCAGGTCTTTTCCTGACGGTTTTTGGTTTTGTGCCCTCCTCCCTTGCGGTTGCCTCCTGCCCTAGGGTTTTGTTTTTCTTGGACACCTGGGGGTGTCTTTGGGGGGGGGGGTACTGTAAGGATGGCTCATCCTGTTGGTCATGATAGATAGTTCCTGATCAGTTTTCCTAGTTCAGTCTTTATGTCATTTACCCTTAGTTTACCAGGTCTAGTTTCTCATTCTTGTCTGTTCTCCTCATGATGTTTTTCTGTAGTTATTTAGGTCCCCTTCTTGTTCAGTTCTGGTCCCCTTCTAGTTCAGTCCACATGTTCAATCACTCTTAGGTCTCCTCCTGTTAGTCTCCATGTTTCTGTTTGTTTGTTTCTGATCTGTTGGTTTATTAATTTCCCTTCTGGTTTAGTCTCCTTGCTTATTTAGTGTCCCTTCTAGTTAGTCTTCATGTTTTGATTACTTTTTGTTTAGCCTCCATGTTTATGCCCTCTTAGTCAACCTCCTCGTCATTTAGTTTACTTTTCATGTTCAGCTTTAGTCTCCCAGCTCTGCTCTGTCTTGTTAATCATTCCCAGGTGTTTTGTGATTGCCTCCTGTCTCATCTGTGTATATATGCCTTTCTTGTCAGTCTGTTTTTGTCGCTGCATAGTCTGGTAAATCCTTATGACTCTCGCCACAGCTCCTGTGAGTATTTTTGCTGCCACGACAGCTTTGTTTATTTGTTATTAAAAGTATTTATTTTTACAACCTCTTGCCTCCTGCGTTTCCGTCTGCACCACTGGGTTTAACGTGCTCTGAGTGAAACCGTGACATGCTTAATTTATCCACATGATTAATGTGTTGTAGCCAAACTGAGGCAGATATTAAAACAACAACCATTAACTAACCTTAAGCTTTTATTATACAATACATTGTTGCATAAAAGACGAGGAAAAACAGATGTTATCAGTAATGAGACTTTTTTATTACGGTGTTTTTGCTTTATTCAAGTGCTGTTAAAAGTTCATTATGTAATTTCTGGAACACGCTGGAACTTAGGAAAATTTTGAACAGAGACACGTTTCTGGTCCCTCCCCCTCAGAGCCATATATGGGGAGGGACCAGAAACTTACCCCTTGCTCTGCTGAAATTCAAATTCAAGCTCTGTTTTTATTGGCTGATTCAAATTCAAGCTCTGTTTTTATTGGCTGGTTGCAAACTCTGTTTTTATTGGCTGGTTAACGGCGGGTCACTGTGGCTTTTTAGAAATGCTTTTAGAGAAGCAAGGGGACAATAGTTTTTTTCAGAGATTACTTGTCTAAAATCAGTATGTCAGGAGGTAGTGACAGGGTGAAGAAATATGTTAAAAATATATTGTTAGAAAAGTTACATACAGCGCCTTTAAAGCAGCATAATCTGTCGATACAAAAGCACTTCTCCTTGTTTGTCCTCCACTGAAGAAGCCAAAATGTCCTGCTGGAGTTTAGCTATAAAATATGGTTAGAAACCAAAAGGAATCATCACTTAGGAGACAAGAGGTTATTGTACATCCCTCAAGTGTTCTTGCCTCATGTCTCTCAAGTGGTTTCCTTTAATTTATGCCATCCAGCCATTCAGGCTTGTTTTGTTCAGTGGTCTCTCTCTGCCCTGGTCAGGCACTCGGCCCATTGCGACTCGGACGGTGAAGGCCCCAACAACCAAAGCTGCTCCACCTACAGGAAACCTACAGAAACTGCCCATCTGCGACAAGTGTGGGAACGGGATTGTGTGAGTGAAAATAGAATCACATGTGGCTCACGTTAGGGCTGAATGTGCATCAGTATGTTAATAAAATAAGATAAAATGTTCCGGTGCATCTCAGTTTAATGTATTAGAAACAAACATCTCATGTGATGTGTTAGCATTTAGCATGAGTACTAAGAAATTACACACCAAAACAAGGAAACATGACACAGGATTAACAAATAAAATATATATATGAATAAAATTGGCAACATTTTAAGTGCATTATGGGTGAATGAATAACCAACCCCACTCTACTCCCCAATGGTTTTTTCAACATCAGTTACTGTTGGATAAATTAACTATGTAAATTCAACTCAAACGCTTCAAATTAACTTTACAAAATTCTGGAACGTGGCAATCACATTTAAAACAGGCACAACTTAGCTACGCTCAGTAACCAGCACGTCAACTGTAACACGACACGGACTCTCTCTGAGCCGCGTTCAGGTCGGTTCCGTCCACTTTAAAGGAGCAGCACTCGGGTTTCACGAACCACTATCCGACACGTTCTAACAGTAATATGCTTTTTTCGACCTTCTCTAAAATGTAAAATACCACACACAGCAATCTGGTATGTTAATAATGGCTTTTCAGGCAATTTGACTCGGCGGTCAACAAAGCTTTGTACAGGAGTCTGTGCGTGAACTGGACCGAACGGAACCAGAACCCCCCCCACACACACACACACACACACAGACCACGGGCTGATAAGACCTCACCTAAAAGCTTCCAACAGCGTGTTAAAGAGTTGAACAATAACAATCTCTCAGCTTCAAATGATAAAAACATGCAGAATCTGCCTGTCTTGAACACCTCAGCCAAAAATTATCACCTTCAGAGTCCAAAAATTGGAATAATCATGCCAACATAACGTTTCAAGTTCATGAGAGATCACAGATTTATCAATAAACTTTCAGAAAACACATACGGCCACCAGATGTAAAGGATTTTAGGGAGGGTCAGTATTAAGCTGACCTCTTTATCCTTAATTTACTAATTCAGGTTGAATAGTAATTTCACGGATTCTTTTCTTTTTCAGTTTACCCAATATTTCTGTGATCTTTATGATGGATAAATAAATAAAGCCATTAAGTGACAGGGACGCGTTAACTTAGTTTGGTATGCCAAAGACACTACCATTTATTTAAAATAAATCAACTAAATTAACACCATTACATTTGATTGATAGATTTCACTTTCTTGCAATTTAACACGTCAGCACATTTAAATTGCAACACAACAGACATAAATACAGGATGTCATTATACTTAGTCTGTGGCTCTTTAGCTTAAATATAGTTACCAGCTAGAATGGAGAGGGAGAGATTTAAGAGGAATATAGGGAGAGGTTAAGAGAGGAAGTTATCTATCTTGAGTTTAACCAGATGACACTTTCCATCCGACTTCTGCTAAATCCAGGTACGTTTGTAAACGCTGACTCATTACTACCTTGAAGACGATTAGTCTGATAAAGAGATGGCACCAGCCTTTCAGGCGTACAGAATTGTGCAGGTCCAGCACGTCCGAACCGGCTCTCGTTTACGTTTCAACGTCTCCTGGGATCTGCGTCGATCATCAGAAAATTGTGTCAGCTCCTGGTTGACTTCAAGATAACTTATTCCAGAAAGGAATAATCAAAGTTCTGAGCTTACGCTCGGTTCGAAGTGGACTCATAACAACATGTTATTAGTCCTTAACTGAATGACGTGTCCTTAGCGTGTGACTGACATTCATCCAGCTCTTTGGGACGACCTCATGTCTTGAAGTCCCCAGCAAAAACTGAACATTCACCAAAGCAAACGTTTTTTTTCTAAAAGTGTTGAGACCAGAAAACAGTCTTCTGATTGGTCAGAAGGGAAGAGAGGAGAAACAGAGACACGTCAAAAGGTTCACTTTAACGTTATCAGAATTCAAGGTGAGAGTCAGAGCAGAATGAAAATGTTTTGGAAAAGACAGAGAGTACTGGAGTCATTCTCATGAAAACAACGGATTAACTGTCTTCTGCCTTTCTAAACAAAACGGCCGGGTCTCTTTGACCTGAGCCTTCAACTTTCACACAGCAGTGGACACGGTGATGTTTCACATTACAGAATAACACAGCATAAAAACATATGTGATCATAAGACATATTGTAAATTACAACACTGCTCATGAATAAACACAGGTGTTGCTCTGATTATATTTGTGTTAGCACAAAATCAAAGATAGAAATAGTCTCTTTTGGTGACTATGTTCTCAGATTACAACTAATAAAATAAATTGTGTTAAAAGTCTGTTTACTGAAAGGTCAGCAAAGGTCATCACTGGAACAGTTCAAAACACAACAGTTTTGACCCTAGGTAGGTCAACTACAACTACCCTTTCATCAACTCATTACTCAA
>JBBPBX010080135.1:0-16238 GCA_038048925.1 Garcialebias charrua | reverse complement strand
TCTAGTAAAAATTACTAACGACCTTCTTCTTGCTGCTGACTCTGGTCTTCTGTCCATCCTCATTCTTCTTGATCTAAGTTCTGCCTTCGACACCATCTGTCATTCTATCCTCCTCAACAGACTAACCTCCATTGGCATCTCAGGTACCCCGTTAGACTGGTTCAACTCCTATCTCTCTGACCGCACTCAATTCATTCAGCTTAAATCCTTCCGCTCCCAGTCTTCCCCTGTCTCCACGGGTGTCCCCCAAGGCTCTGTCCTCGGACCCCTCCTCTTCATCATTTACCTCCTTCCTCTAGGTCACATCTTCCGCAAATACGGCGTCCATTTCCACTGTTATGCTGATGACACACAGCTCTACTTGTCATCAAAACCTAACTCCACCCACCCACCCTCCATCCTCACCGACTGTCTCAACGAGCTAAATCACTGGTTTTCTAACAATTTCCTTCAACTAAACAGCAACAAAACAGAAATCATTCTTGTTGGTACCAAAAACTCTATTTCAAAATCAGAACATCTTCTCGTCCCCCTTAACAACTCTCTGCTATCCCCCTCCCCTCAGGTCAAGAGCCTCGGTGTCATCCTCGACACCACTCTCTCCTTCACTTCACACATCAACAATATTACTCGGTCTGCCTATTTCCACCTCCGTAATATTAACCGTCTCCGTCCTTCTCTCACACCCCGCTCCACAGCCATCCTGGTGCACAGTCTTGTGACTTCCCGTATCGATTACTGCAACTCCCTTCTCTACGGCCTCCCCAACAAATCTCTCCACAAGTTACAGATGGTCCAGAACTCAGCTGCCCGTGTCATCACTCAAACCTCCTACTATGATCACATCACTCCTGTCCTGCAGCAGCTCCACTGGCTCCCGGTTAAATCACGCATCATCTTCAAAATTCTACTTCTCACGTTCAAATCTATCCACAACCTTGCCCCTCCTTATCTATCTGACCTCCTACAAATCTCCATCCCATCACGCTCTCTCAGATCCTCCTCTTCACTACATCTCCATGTACCCTCTGCCTCTCCACCATGGGGAGCAGGGCCTTCACCTGCTCTGCCCCTCACCTCTGGAACGCTCTACCGCCAGACCTTCGAAACACCACCTCCCTTTCTCTGTTCAAGACAGCCCTGAAAACACATCTCTTTAGACTAGCTTATCATTAACTTTACTAAATGTATTTTTATTATTTTGCATTTTATAATCTTTATGTATTTTATATTTCAATTTGTCACTGATAATGTTTGAACTGTATTGGTTTGTTAAGTGTCCTTGGGTGTCCTGAAAGGCGCTTTTAAATAAATGATTATTATTATTATTATTATTATTATTATTATTATTATTATTATTATTATTATTATTATTATTATTATTATTATTATTATTATTATTATTATTATTATTATTATTATTATTATTATTATTATTCCGTGAATATAGGAGAACACTGAGATCATCTAATACATTTCTCCTGTCCATCCCAAAGTCCAACTACAAACGTTGGGGTGACCGGGCCTTTTCTGTCGTTGCACCCAGTCTCTGGAATAAGCTACCTCTGGACTTGCGCTCCATCACTCATATGGAGTCTTTTAAATCTAATCTTAAAACCTTTTTATTCAGGCAGGCTTTTAATACCTAGTAGTTCTTTGACATTCTTGTTAGGTCTTAAATTGTTTTTAATTTTTACTGGCTGTTTTTTATTGTTGTTGTTTTTTATTGTTTGTTTTTATTGTTTGTTTTTATTTCTGTATTGTTCAGCACTTTGTGCACCTTCTGGCTGCTGAAAGGGGCTCTATAAATAAAGATTGATTGATTGATTGATTGATTAATTGATTGATTGATTAGATTGATGAAGAGGTAAGATGTTAAATGAGTCCAGATAGTTTTTGATTTGAGAGTTTATCAGTTTTTCTAGAACCTTGGCTAAAATGCAGAGTTTAGAGATTGGTCGATAGTGGTCGATAGTTGTTCAGTGAGGTGGGGTCACCTCCCTTCAGCAAAGGAAGAACAAAGGCTGTTTTCCAAGCATCCGGAATGGAGTTTTGAGCGTAAAAACATAAATACCATTTCAGATGCACAAACTACACCTGCTTTAAGAATAAATGACTGATTCTTTGGCTTTTTGGTTTGTTTTGTTTTTGTTTAATGTCTAGGCATAAAAACAAACAAAACAAAAAAACTTGTCAAAGTACAAGCTGTTGATCAAAACCTGATTTTCAGATTGTTCGGCCAACACCAAAAAAAAATATTTATATTTAAAACAACTAAACAGTCATTAGAAATGTAGAGTGTATGAGTCTACCTACCTGAAGAGGGATTGAAGAAAAGGATTACCTGTCGTGAAACTTATACCATACCAGCTTTATTTATAGAGCAATTATCACAAAACCAGCACAGAACTGTTTACTGGAAAATGCCAGAAAACTATTTCTGCAGACAAACATTGCCATCATTATATTTTAAAGACAGTTGTCCACCAGGAATTAGGAACCACTGCACTAAATAATTGGAAAACAGTGGTAATTTGGTGTTTGTAAGTTTATTGTTGCTAAAATATCACCTGAAAGTTTCACTGCACACATACACTTAAACTTCATTTTAATTTCAAAGTATAGAGAAGGGAGCATCATGGTTTGTGGATGCTTCACTTTACCAGGTCTACAAATAAATAAAATTGTAGGGATGGTCTGCAAAATTGTCAGAGCAACAATTCATGAAAAGAAAAACTGAGAACGTTGGTAACGCAACCACGAAAAGGTGGAATGCTCCGAGTGTCTTGTTCACAAGTGACAGAATGAAAAGCAGAAGACCGATTTAAGGATTTGGTCTTGACAATGTTGCTCCGACGTGACAGTCTACATTTGAACCGTCACCTATGAGGTATGAAAAAGAACAAGACTGAAGATACAAGAGGCTGAACTGCTCTGTAGGGTGGTTGGGCTCATCTTTAGAGCCAAGGCCCAGAGCGTCATCATCCAGAGGAGCTCAGAGTAGAGCTGCTGCTCCTCTGCACTGAAAGGAGTCAGTCGAGATGGTTCAAGTGTTTGATTAGGATATACCTCCTGGATGACTCAGAGGTTTTGATTGGATGTTTTCTGGACATGTCCTACTGGGACAGGAGCTTGGGACGTTTTTAGAAGTTTCTGAAGGCCTAAGAAAACCTTGGCAACATCCTGCCAGAGCTGGACAGAGTGTCCCTGGGAGTTCACGGTTCATCGTGGTTTCCCTTTTTGGCCCTGTGCGACCCAGTAACACATAAATGGATAGATGGAACAAGAAATTTTTAGAAAACAAGGAATGTAAAAAAAATCTAATTTAGGAAAAGTCAGTTAAGAGTCATGATCTCATCCTACCTGAAACTATGACCAGAAGACGTCTTTAATGACGTTAAAGAATATTGGACAGGAAACACTTCAAGACACCTGCTCATCATTGGGAGCTGCTGAAACTGTTCTTTGAGCAGGTTTTACAACCGTGTCTTTTATTAGATGGAGTGTTACTGCAAATAATTGTAAGAGCTTTAGATAAAAATACATCTATATATATGATTAAACAATTTTCAATGATTCCCTGAAGGTTTAACTCCTAATATAATCAAAATAGAAACATATTTTTGTGAGAACCAGTCAAAAGTTGTGGCTCCGCTAGGAAAAAAAGACTTTGATGGCTTAAAATAAATTCCATGTGTGGTACTCGGTGTGCGACTTGTCAGCAGCTAATTCAATTGGCCGATTGGTTTGGTTAATTTGAAAACACTTCCTCGAAGGTTTACATCTCGTTTCCACATCATTAAAACAACAACGCTGATCACAACAGCCTTCAATGGAGCCGGTGTCAAGCGCTGCACCAAATCTGGGATTGTGGCAGGGGAAGAGATGTCAAAATAAAAGCCTCTCGCCTCAGGTCAAAATATTCTCAAATCCCCGAGGTGGACTTTGAGAATCAATGGAAAAAAAAAGTTTGTTAGTGCCGAGTCTGGAATGTGAGCAGGACAAAAGCACCAGGGAGGTCCTTTATATAGCTAATTCTTTTGCTATTTGAGATGTACATATTTCTTCAGTGCTTTGATAAGGCCTTGGGGACGTGCATGTTTTAATTAGACATGAGCAGCCCGAACAGCCTGGTTGAACAGTTCATAGAAAACTTTGAACATCTTTGCAGAAAGCCTCTCTCTCTTTGTGACAGGCAATGTGTAATTAGTGGCATATGTGCATTTGCATACACGCACCCTGTGACATGTTGCATCCGATTTGAATAAAGAGACATGTCTCGATGTGATATCCCTGAAGTGAATACATGAATATGAGCTGCTAATTATACCAATCTTGCAAATGATCTATTTAAATATTTATATGAGTTCACTTTGCATTGTTTGCTCGTAGCGTTTTTAGTCAGTGAGTTGTGTGTGTGCTTGTTTGTGTCACGTTCACCTAGGCTGCAGTGGTCCTCTGTGAGTAAGGACTCTTGTCTCCGCTTGTTGTTTCATGTGTACAAGCATGTACCGTCTGAATGCCGGAACATGGTCTCCAGCGGAGACAATGTGAGATCCGGATTCCCAAAGAGTTTCTTTAAGCAAAGAGACCACAGTTTGACAAGCTGGTGACAACATTTACATTTATAATTTAAACATTATGAACGTGTGCAACATCTACCTGAGAAAAGCTGCAAAAAGTAGATCATTGCCAACCAGTTCTCTTTTCAAGGTTTTCATTTTATATTGCAAATTCAAACATTTACAAATTAAGTATTCCTGTTGAAAATATATCAATACTCAAAATGCTGGGGACGTTGCTCGCCTAATGATATTCATAACTGTTAATAAGTATTCTCTGCTTAGTCTGTTTGACAATAAGTCAGGAATAATTGCCACTGATGATTAAACCAGGAAATTATAACATTTGGTACAAAAAAAAAAAAAAACTTAAAGTGCCCATCACATTCATTGCACTATGTTGCATAAAAAAAGGCAAATTCTACTTTTACTCACAGATATACTGTATACAACAACATTGTGTGTTTTAGGTTCCATTGTCTTTTAAACATGTTTTTCTCTTGTTTGCAGGACTGGCTCAATTATACATCCCAAGTTGCTGTATGTTGAATTCAGTTCAGCACCAAGTCACAACAGAAGTCATCTCAGGGCACTGAACAAAAACATTCATGTAGTATGTAAAAGTTAATATTTATCTGAGGAGCAGACTGCTTTGGGTCTAACTTCATTGCAGAATCTCATCATGAGCAAGCATGAAGGCGACAGTGGAAAGGAAAAAAATCTCCCTCATGGTAGGAACAGATACACAATGGCAGGTCAAGAATCACATGTTAAGATATAAATAAAGTCCAGTCTAGACATGACAAATGCAAGAACCATTTAATTTCTAGATAAGATGTTTCTAACTTTAGTGATACAACGCAGCGTGGTGAAAGGATCATGGGTTGACACTGAATCTAAACGTGTGCGTTTCTTGTTGTCTGCGTTTCTGTTGGACAAATACAAAATCAATCAAGGTTCATGCTCAATAATTCTGATTTTAAAAAAGAAGTTAAATCAGGTCCTCTGTACGGTTTCTTTTTGTTTAAACATTTCTTCTTTCATCCAGAATACTTCATTTAATCTGGATTATTGAGCATGAACTTTGATGTTTTTAGCCACTTTGGACATGGCTGCCTCAGAGGAGTCAGCAGGGGAGAGGGCGGACTCCAGAAACCATCTTAGCATCAAACTGTTGGACCCACTATGTGATGGTGCTGTTTAAAAGACAAAGTTTGTTGTGGCGTCAGTGGCGGCTTGTCAATCGGGGGCGTTAGGGCACCGCCCCACCAATCACCATATTACATTGAAGAATAAAAAATAAAATGAATAAATATTTTTAGTTGTGCAAGAAATTTTAGTTGATGAGTTGTTTCTTTCAAAAATGTTGATTGATGACATATTTCTGCCCTGGGGGTGCAAGAATCTTAGCTCCTATACTCTCGTTAAAAGTTGTCCATGCTCTTCATTACAAAAGATAGAAAGATTCTGGGCGCAGCACTCCAGCGCCCTGATCACCGGCGCGCTGATCGTGCTTCCGGTCCCACCGTCCCAGTACAGATTACATTTATTTATTCATGTCAGAACAGATCCTGCAGTGACACTCATAACCAGGCTATGTATGAAATATCATTTAGCCGTCAGACAGCAGCACATGTTAAAGAGGCGCAACATTAAATTTTGATCAGGCAGATAGTTGGTGCTGGGTTTGTTGATGCCATCTGGGGTCCTGTGTAGAAAAGAGAGGTCGGCAACCTCAAGTGATATGAAAAATTATAATGTCAGTCATCATTGATGTGCTTTATTTGCTCGGTTTACACAGAGAGTGGTGGTGCAGAGGTCAGAGAAGGTGGGCCGCGGCCGGTTCAAGCTTCGGTACAGACAACATCAAAATGTTGGTGGGGTAGGTGAAGCACCCACACCTTTCTCTACCCTCATTCGCCCCACTCTGGGCCCTTGAGCAAGACCCTTAACCCCCACCATCTGCTCTTCAGGATGTCCTAGACAGCAGCTCTCTGCTCCACACAGAGGGCTGTGGTGGCTCAGTGGTCTGTGGTTGTGTCAGGAAGGACATCTGGCGTAAAAACAATTGTTAAGTCTTTGTTCGCTGTGGCGACCCCTGATGCAGGGAGCAGCCAAAAGAAAAAAACAACAACTGTTTACACAAGTCAGGAATGAGTAAAAGCGTGCAGATATGAGCTGAACCAATGAGTCTGTGATGCGTGTCGTGTGGAATGTCTTGAACATATATATTTTGGCATACAGGTAGTCCTCGACTTACGACGGGGAGATCCGTTCCTACACTACGTCGTAACTCGAAACATACCTCCAAACTGCACCTCATACGTACAGTACTGTGTTTTACCAAGTACTTAGCCTGTCCTAACACATAATTATCAAAAAACACATACATTTCAGAGCCATAATGAAGGAAAAAATAGTTAATTTCCTACTCTGGACTGGTGGTGAAGCCGTTCCTCCCTCCCTCCTCCGGATTCTCCATTTGTTTACGTCGTAAAACTGCCGTCCATAAAGCAGCTACTTTTCCACAGCTGCTCCTGTTTCTGCATGTCCAGTTTGCTCCATCAAGTTTTGTTTTGTTTTCTGAATGTCCAGAGGACCAGACTTAGCTTTTTTAGAGAGTACAGGCAGCTGTAGCCTTCACAGCTAGCAAAACAGAAAACCGGAAACTGCGTAAATCGGCTTCAATTATTTTTTTTAAATTAAATTTATTCATTTTAAAATATATATTTTTTTTCTTCTTTTTTTTTTTAATGGGAGGTGCGTCGTAACCGCGAAATGTCATAACTCGAGGCCGACGTAAGTCGAGGACTGTCTACCTGTAATGTCTATTTTGAAGTTATAGCCCCCCCAGTGGAAATTCTACCAGCTGCCACCGTGTGGCTCCTCGGACTGATGGAAGTCTTTGCATGAAAGATGAACTATTTCAACAAAAATAAATCACCCAGAGGACCTGACTTAACATTGCTGGACAAAAAAAAAAAAAAATCAAGTTTTTACTAATAATACTTTATTTATGAAGCCCTTTAAAAACAACCACCGCTGCAAAGTGCTGTACATATAAAATCAAAAACATTTAAACACATAAAAAATAAAACAGTTGTTAAAACATTAAGATTTTTACTATAAATTTGCGTTAGAAATCTACACAAAATGCATTTAGTTGGTAATAGTACTGGTAGGTGTTACACTTTATTGTTTAAAACTTGCATGGAATGACGGTAGCTTCTATAATAAAGCAGATTTTATTATTATTATTATTATTTTATTCAGGGGTTAAAAAGGAGATTCTTTTAAGAAGACTGGTGAGATGTAATTGCGTTCATTGTTGAATCTCTGTCTGATGTTTGCTGCTAAGTGTGCTGGACAATGAAAAGCCTCTGGTCAAAGCCAGGCTGGGATGATGAACACGACAGTACTCCGCTCTAATTGCATGCTAGTTTTGATGGAAGGCAATCACAGGGTCATCTGTTTGAAGTGGATAGGTTGCTCTGATTCATCTTTGCCTGAATCTGCGCTTGTGGGTGCTTGAATGCCTTATCATCAACTACCTGGTGTAATTAAGTCTGGCATAAGAAGAAGCTTGGGAATATGTTTTTGGATGTGTAAACAGACCCAAAGTGTGTGCATCTGAATACACACGCTGAAGCTTTGATACATGTCTGGTATGATTGCAACCGTCAATCAACAGCACGAACTACAGGACACTGCTGTGTTCAAACTCATTAAAATAAGCAAGGTGTAACTGAGAAATATACCCTTTGCAAATTAAGTTGCGCGTCCTAATTGTTTTCATGTTTGTAGGCCTTTGGACAACTTCAGAAAGCATTTGTTGTTGCTTGATGTATGCTTGCTGAGCCCGAGGCAGTGTTTTTTTTATGACCATTATTATTCAAATGAGCTAGAAATGTGTTTTGAAAGTCCTAAATCATTGAGCATGAATGGCTACCCTTGGCGTTTATAAATGACTTTCCACACAAGCAAGCCTCCGCCTGCATGGTTTACTCCACTGAGCTCATTTGGGTATTTGAAGTCTGTCAATAGAATTTGTGTCACTCGTCCACTGGCATGACAAGCTGCATTAAAAAAAGTTTGACAAGCTTTTTCACTCCAACTTTGGACTTTTCAGAGGAAAACAGGCTTGTTTTGGTAAAGAGGAGCGTGGGTGGAAAATATCCAGCAGGTTAAAGAACGATGAGGTTTTCATTTGTTTTATTTTTATGCAACACTCACACTTTTACTCTGTAAAATGTACACATTTATGTGGGATTAAGAAAAAAAAAAGTCTTGTAAATTTCTAACATCCAGTTGAAATGTTGCATAGTCTGTTTGGCATCTTAACCAATAAATAAACACATATTTATAAAGCTTTAATGGAATACTAGTTAAAATGACCAAATGAAAACAAGCTGTTAGTTTAAACGCATTCCACATTTATTAGCCATTTTTGATTACTTACATTTATATTAATTTACATTTAAAAATGGAGAAAAAAAATTGTCCAAGCATCCTAGGAATTTCTCTTCAAAATCTGTGTGCCAGAACCATTTTTTGATGAAAGTCACATCAACCACAAAAGTGCTGATGAGTTGGTCAAAAAGTGCGTTCATTTTATATTGTGGCCAACTTAAAAATTTAAACACCTATAGATACTCCTGCTTGTTTATCACATCAACAAATTGATTTGAGCAGTGGCGAGAGGCCATAAATCCTGGGATCAAGATATTTTTGTTATGAGTTGTAAAGAGAAGAGTCAAATGTATCAGACCATCATGAGTCCAACAACTTAAATGACTAAACTGGAAGAACAGAGGCCGAGCAGAAAATATTGTAATTGAGTGTTCATCTAAACAAACAGGAAAGAGAAACCGTCTGAAAAAGAGCAAGAACCATCTGGGGTGAATATAGAGGGAGGACTAATTAGGAGATTGGCTGCAGGTGTGACAAAAGGGACATTTTGTGAAATAATTAGAGACGAAACACAAAGTTCCTCAAGACGGAAGCAATGATGTAAACAAAGAATTAGGCTGGGAAACTGATATTTGAAGAAATAAAGCAAATTTCAAATGAAAAATCAACAACTAAAAAGACCATCGTTTAAACCCAAACACTAAATGTGAATTTAAAAAAAAATTAAATAAAAACTCAGAATCATATATAACAACATTTATACAGAAATAAGAAATTCAACAACTGAGTACAACAAATACATACTTATGTTACTTAATTATTAATTTATATATCAAAATATACTTATGGCTACATGGGGGAGTGGTGGCTGTGATTAGAAGGTCACTGGTTCGACTCCCCAGACCAACATCAAAATGTGGGTGAGAAAGGTGAAGCACCTACACCCTCATTTGCCCCACCCTTGGCCCTTGAGCAAGGCCCTTCACTGCACCATCTGCTCCCCTGGGTGCCCTCGATGGCAGCTCTCTGCTCCACACAGAGGGCTGTGGCAGCTCGGTCATTGCATCAGGAAGAGTATCTGGCTGAGTTAGTAGACATCACTGAAGTTTGTGATGTTCCAACTAAACACAGGTCCTACAGAACCTTCCTGGTGTACACTAAAGCATCGGGAGCAAAACAAAACTATGTTGTAGATGAATTACAACTCAGCAGCTCCTGGGCTGAAAAAAATAAAATAAAAATGCCTGACGGTTTCTATTCTTTTTTATCTACTTCAGCAATATTAATGGCAAAAGTTGTGATGTGCTAAAATAAAAGCAACAACTTCAAATATTGTTATTTCAACCTGGAGACTCACAAAACGAGAGAGAGAACACAATTAAAATGTTTTATTGATTAAGGTTTCTTTGGCGCTCGGGCCCCGGCGGAGGGCATGCATGCCGGACTGCTGAGAGCTTGAATGTCCGGCATAGGGAGATAGATTATGGATATCTACCCCCCGGGACCCGAACCCGGTGGTGGAGAAGGGATCGCAGACGTCCAATCCATCCCACCGGTACGTGAATGACGGCCAGCCAGCGGCCGACGGCTCCGGACAACCCTGAGACGAACACCAGCGCAGAACCTCCATCCTGAGCAAGCACGAAGCGACAGTGGGAAGGAAAAACTCCCTCGAGAGGAAGAAACCTCCAGCAGAACCAGGCTCAGGACAAGCGGCCATCTGCCATGACCGGCTGGGTCGCAGGGAACAGGAAGCAGGAATGCACACAGCAGCAGGACCAAGACGAAGGCGAGCAGGACAACCCCAGGCGGCGGAGGCGGGACGCAGAACAGGGGGGAGCCGAGGAACCAGAAACCCCGGGAGGAGACGGGGAGGTGGAGGGAGGCGACTAGACTAGTAACGGGCAAACAGGAAGAGCTGAGGAAAGGGGTGCCTCATATCCAGGTGGACAGTTGATGAGTGATTCGATGCAGCTGTATCCAGGTGGACAGTTGAGTGATTCGATGCAGCTGTGAGTCCTGCCATTGTTGAATTTGCGTCTTCGACTTCATTTCAACCTGAAGAGACTCACAAAACGAGAGAGAGAACACAATTAAAATGTTTTATTGATTAAGGTTTCTTTGGCGCTCGGGCCCCGGCGGAGGGCATGCATGCCGGACTGCTGAGAGCTTGAATGTCCGGCATAGGGAGATAGATTATGGATATCTACCCCCCAAAAAGAAAAGCCGGGGCCGAGCTGGCGAGGGTCTGGCTGCCCGAGGGCATGCATGGGCAACAGCCTCTTTTCACGGACTAGGCAAAGACTGCCTCTTTACGTGGACTGGGCAACGACTGCCTCTTTACGTGGACTGGGCAACGACTGCCTCTTTACGTGGACTGGGCAACGACTGCCTCTTTACGTGGACTGGGCAACGACGGCCTCTTTACGTGGACTGGGCAACGACGGCCTCCTTTCACGGACTGGGCAACGACGCCTCTTTTCTTGGAATGGGCGACAGCGGCATTCCCGGGAACGAGCCTCGCTTGGGCAACCGAGAGCGAGCGTGCATGGACTCTAGCCCCATTCCAGGGAGAGAAGACAAAAAGGGGAAGTGATTTGGCTTGAGCTGTCAAAAGAGGGAGGTGACACAGAGCAGGAGGACACTACCACTAGTATGTGATGTTAGAGCTCACCTAACGGCTGAGCAAGCGTTGAGCAGAGAGCACTGATTGAAGATCCGGGCGGACGTAAGAGGAGTAGGCTGTCGAAGACCAGCGACCTAGCTGTTGGAGGGATGCCCCCGATGCACCTTGAACAGCGGCGGAGGTAGCAGCCCCAATCCGAAAGGAATGGCCAGAGTAATGGAGAGGGGGAAGGCCGCATAGGGCCAAGGATTTCCTGAGAAATCTGACGAACCATGCTGCAGTCATGGGGGTGCCGTCGGGAGTGAGGAACAAGGGACCGACGGAGGGGCAGAGCCTACGACGTTTAAAGATGAACCTAACCATGGCACGGAAGGGACAATACGGGCCGTCTATGCGAGCTATGGAGACGACTGCAGGGCCTTTGCCCTTCGAGTGCTTGAGGCGGAGGTCAAAATGATCGGGAAAGAAAACCAGATCATCGGGGGTTAGATCTACTGAAGGGTCGAAGCTGCCCCGAGATGTAAACTCGCCGACCCGAAGGAGTCCGTAGAAGGCCAGGAGAAACACGCTTGAAAGGAGCGCCTTCAGATACGACGAATAAGAGGAGGACCGGAGGGCTACTAGAAGTCTCTTAAGAACAGAAAAAGTGATTGGTTGTCTGCCGTCAAGCTGGGGAGGAGAACGCTTAGCTAAACCCTTCAGGAGGAGTTTAATGACGTGGTTGGAGAACAAACTCGGGAGTGGACCCAGATGATGAAGTTGTGCATGGAAGTTAATGCCAGCTAGGAGGGATTTAATGTAAGGCAGCTTGAAACGGCGATGGTCAAAACAGTACGTGATGAAAGCTATGACTGTGGGTACGAGAACCGGGAGAAGGGAGGACCCAACAGCCGCACAGAACTTAGCGTACAGGCGCCAAGCGAACGAATACGATCGCTGAGTGGAAGGGGCTAAACCCGAGCGGATGTAGACACGGGCCGACTGTAGGAGAGGGAGAAGCGACGGGGTCGCGACAGCGGGGCGAGAATCGGCAGGACCGGGCAATGGACTGAAGGAACGACAGACGGGCAGAGGCGACGGATAACCTGGAAGCAGAAGGAGGGAGAGCAGCCGCGTTATTGCACATTACTAACGATGATAAACCTAAACCTAACACACAGGTTGATGCTAACTAAGAGGGCGACTAAAAGGGGAGCTGACAGGTGACGGGGACGCTAATACAGGGCGAGATCCCCCAGATCGGGGCATCGGGTCGGAGAGGGATCGGCTGATGGGCAAAGGCGATGGAAGACCCGGAATCGGGATCTAGATAGAGCGTCTGCGAGGAGGTTGGAGTGACCAGGCACATGGCGAGCAGACAGTACGAAGTTGTCCGTGACGGACTGCCATGTGATGCGGCGGATGTAGGGCATGATAGATTGGACGGGAGAGCGGCCCTTGTTAATGGCTTCGACCATGGCGAGATTATCGCACATGGCGGAGATGCGCTTCCTCTTCCAGAAACGACCCCAGAGGCAGCAGGCCATGGCTATGGGCACGATTTCATAAAAGGCCGAAGACTCAGCACGGGGAAATGAAGGGGGCATTTACCCGCAAACCAACGGCCCTGGAAAACCCCCCCAAAACCTGAGGATGGGGCAGCATCCGTGAAGAACTGCAGAGAATCTGCCGACTGCACGACGTCGTCATAAAAGAAAGAGATGCCGTTCCAATCCGACAGCAGCTTAGCCCAGAAAGCCAGATCGGAACGACAGCCCTCGTCCAGAGAGACGAGATCCCCCAAGGCAGGGACCGATTTAGCCAGATCGAGCAGGCGAGATATGAAAGAGCGGCCCTGGGGAATTATGGGGATAGCAAAATTGAGGTAGCCCAGCAACGAGAGAAGCTAGTGTTTTGTAATGGACACGGCAGAGGCATAAGCCCGAGAAAACTCCCGGATACGGGCGAGCTTATCCTCAGGAAGAGAAGCCACCATCAGATCAGAGTCGAGCGTGATCCCCAAAAACTCCAAACGGGTAGACGGGCCCACAGTCTTCTCGTCGGACAAAGGGACGCCCACGCGGCGAAAGAGCCAACGGAGCGTGGCGAGGGAGGGCCCTGGGGACGGAGAAGGCGGGTCCACTAAAAGAAAGTCGTCCAGCAGATGTAGGACGGCCGGGATCCTGTGGACGTTAAGGAGGATCCAACAAAGAGCCTCCGAAAGGTTATCAAACAGGCTAGGGCTGCTACGGCAGCCAAAGGTGAGCCTCACGGAGAAATAAAAGGAGCCATCCCATTTGACCCCAAGAAGGTGCCACTGAGAGGGATGGACAGGCATGACCTTAAAGGCGTCTGAGATATCCGCCTTGGCCAGCCAAGCCCCCCTGCCAGCGGTCTTAATCAGGGAGATGGCGTGATCAACAGAGGCGTAAGAGAGAGAAAAGGGGGCTTTAGGTATGAGTGAGTTGATGCTAGGATGGGGGCCAGAATGAGGGGCGGAAAGATCGATAATTAAACGTTTCTTAAGTGTAAACTTACGAGTGGCCACGCCCAACGGACTGACTCGAAAGGGGGAAAAGGGGGGAGACGCAAAGGGGCCAATCATAAAGCCCTTAGACACCTCCTTGCGGAGGAGCTGGGCCACTACGTCTGGTTCGGCGAGCGCCGAACGCAGGTTGGGACAAACCAAGGAGGCAGAAGGAGGGCAGGAAACCCCGATGAAAAAACCCTGGGAAAGACCGGTGAGGAGAAAATCAACGAACGAACGATCGGGGTGAGACAGAAGCAGCGAGGCCAACTCAGGAACCAAAACAGGGGTGGACAGAAAACGGGAAATTAGCGGCTGGACCCGGGGAGGACCTTCGGGGGACCCAACCGGCGAGGGCAGACGGACCTCGGGTGTGCGTCCCTGCAGATGCTACACACATGGAGGAAGTTGCAGTTAGGGTATGAGCAGACGGCACGGTTAAAATTATTGCAAATGGGCATGTTATTGAATACCTCCACCCGACGACCGCGGCGGTCCGTACGCAGGCCGCCAACAGAACCCCCAACAGAACCCCCAACAGAACGGGCGCCGGCAGGGAGGGCAGAGAAGGCAGGCTAAATGGGACAGAAGGGCAGAGGGAACTGCGATGGCCGACGGAGCAGGAGTGGACAAATGCCCTGAAGTACAAACATTTTTTGTCACTTTGGTTAATGGAAACACAAAGAAAACCCAGGACTTCATGGCTGTACAGAAGACTGGTGGAGTCAGCCTTCACAGACATCTACACCTCTAGATGTAGGAAGAGGGTCACCTGCATCATGAAGGACCCCACTTACCCAGCACACTCACTTATCGCCTTGCTCAACGTTGCGGAGCGTTAAGTGTAGAACCACTAGACTGAGGAACAGCTTCTACCCTGAATCTGTTAGCCTCATAAATCCCTAATCAGGATTATCACAGTGAAAAAGCACTGTAATACCACTTGATTGTTGATATGTGTTGCTGACTACCCATGTTGCTGATCTTATGCTGTTGATTTATTTTACGTTGCTATGTTCATTAGTACTCATCTGCTCACACAGACTAATGTCCGTGCTGCTGCTGTTCAGCATATAGTTCTTGTACTATTAGTGCTTAGTTTATTCTTAGTTTACAGGTAGTCCCCGAATTACGAGCGCTCTGATCTGCGAGGTTCCAGACTTACGAGCTGCGAATTTTTGGAAAAAACGAAAAAAATACTGAGTTTTCATGTGTTTTTTCACTACAGTTAGCAAGTTAAGCATATAAACACACGTTTCCGATCATTTTTATGCACTCAAAAGTAGTTTTTAGATGAAAATAGAGTGTTTTTAGGTGCGCTGGCGAAATTTACGAGCGGACTTCCGGGTTGAATTTTTGGAAAAAACGAAAAAAATACTGAGTTTTCATGTGTTTTTTCACTACAGTTAGCAAGTTAAGCATATAAACACACGTTTCCGATCATTTTTATGCACTCAAAAGTAGTTTTTAGATGAAAATAGAGTGTTTTTAGGTGCGCTGGCGAAATTTACGAGCGGACTTCCGGGTTGAATTTTTGGAAAAAACGAAAAAAATACTGAGTTTTCATGTGTTTTTTCACTACAGTTAGCAAGTTAAGCATATAAACACACGTTTCCGATCATTTTTATGCACTCAAAAGTAGTTTTTAGATGAAAATAGAGTGTTTTTAGGTGCGCTGGCGAAATTTACGAGCGGACTTCCGGGTTTACGAGAGAAATGGCGGCCGTTCCAAATTACGAGATTTCCGGTTTACGAGCGCCTCCTTGTGACGGATCTCGCTCGTAAATCGGGGAATACCTGTAGTGTATTTCTTAGTTCATATCTTATAATAGCGGTTTTCTTTACAATTTATACTTTTGTTGGATGTAACTGGGACCCTGTGTACACAGTTTCACTCCATCATATGTGGTGGGAATGACAAAAAACTCTGACTTTGAAATTTTGAGCATTTTTCAATGAAAATATTAATTTGTTGAAGGAAAGGTCGACCCAGCCAAGGTTTGATGGCTCAGCCAGGAAGTGGTCAAGTACTAATCCAAGACGAACGATGTCAGCCATCTTGTTGTAGCTGAGACAAAAAGAGCAAGTCAGGCATTTCCCATCTGAATTCATGGTTAGAGGGTGCAGGCCTTTG
>JBBPBX010080134.1:0-16238 GCA_038048925.1 Garcialebias charrua | reverse complement strand
AAATAAAATAAAACAAGTGATAAAATCAAGTAAAATCAATAATGATATCAGCTAAGATCAAAGATAAAATCATGTGGAGGCAGAATAGGCTTGCTTAAAAAGAAAAGTCTTTATGCTGCTTTTAAAGTCAACCAGTGACTGTGGAGCTCTCAGGTCGTCAGGGAGGGAGTTCCACAGGCGGGGGGCAGCCACACAGAATGCTCGGTCTCCCATGGTCCTCAATTTGGTCCGAGGAATATGAAGTAAATTACTGTTCTGTGATCGTAGAGACCGGGTGGATGAATATGGTGCAAGAATGTCCTTTCCTCAGACGGCTGAGACGAGCTGGTCTGAGCAGCCCAGTCCTCACCTCCTTCTACAGGTGTGCAGTGGAGAGCATCCTGTGCTCCAGCATCAACGTGTGGCATGGAGGCTGCACAGTTGAAGAGAGGAAAGCTCTGCAGAGAGTGGTGAAGGCTGCACAGAAGTCTGTTGGAGTCAGTCTCCCCACCATCACAGACATTTACACCTCCAGATGCAGGAAAAGAGCCACCTGCATCATGAAAGACCTCACTCATCCAGCACACTCACTCTTTGCCCCACTCCCCTCAGGACGGAGGTTGAGGAGCATCAAGTGTAGAACCACTAGACTGAGGAACAGCTTCTACCCTGAGGCTGTTAGACTCATGAATAAATAAAAATAAAATAAAAAATAAACACTGCAAAATATCACATCATACTGATGCTGATCTGTTTTCTTGTTGCTGTGTTCATCTGTGTTCATCTGTGACCATCTGCTCATACAAACTCATGTTCGTGCTGCTGTGTATTACTAGTTGATGTTTTTCTTAGTTAGTTCTAGATGTTATTACTGTTTTTCTCTTTCATTTGTTGTTGGATGTAACTGGGACCTCGTGTACATAATCTCGTTTTCATCTCATGTACCACATGCGGTGCAAATGACAATAAAGACTCTCTGACTCTGACTCTCTCTGACTCTGACTCTCTTTAGATAGTCAGGTGAAGTGCCGTGCAAGCATTGATGGGTAATGAGAGCAGTTTTGTACTGAATTCTGTAGGTGACGGGAAGCCAATGGAAGGTTATGGAGAATGGGTGTAATATGTTCAAATTTACGAACTCTCAACAGAATCCTTGCTGCACTGTTTTGAATGTATTGAAGTTTTTGAAGGTTTTTGCCAGGGATACCAATAAACAAGGAGTTGCAGTAGTCGAGCCTGGAGGAGACAAAGGCATGGACGAGTTTCTCAGCATCAGGAAAAGTGAAAGAAGTGAAATTTTTGGGTGTAGTTATTGATGAGAACCTGACCTGGAAATGGTTTGGTTTGGTTTGGTTATTTTATTTATACCCAAGGGTAAATTTGGTTTGCAGTGGTACAAAGCATACATCCATCCATGCGCACACACAAATAAAAACAGAGTAAAAACATTTAGTAAAAACCCTTCAAAGAAACCATAAACAGATAATGTTGCACATAATGGTGTTAAGGCTCCCCAAATCATATTTAAAATGAAAAATAATAAATCTCATCTTAATTATTTGAGAACAAAGATAGCCAGATCTATTGCTGTATTATACAAGGCAAAATAAATATTTAATGATGAAGCATTACTGTACTTATATTGTATAATGCGATAGTTCCTCCATATTTGACTGATTGTGTTGAAGTTTGGGGAAAGGCATGTAAAACATTTTCAAATTCTATTTTTATTTTACAGAAAAGAGCAATAAGAATCACAGGAAAGCATTACACTCACCCATCTAACATACTATTTCAACAGCTATATTTATTAAAGTTTTATGAACTGGTTGACTATGGAATTATTCAGGTTATGTACAGAGCTCATACAAATTCCTTACCTCGAAATATTCAATCTTATTTTATTAAGAGAGTCAGTAACTACAAATTATAAGGATTAGCGATGTTTGTAAAACCAAAAATTAGAACAAACTTAAAGGAACGATGCACATCAGTTCAAGGAATAAAACTGTGGAATGTTTTGGATAAAAATTGTAAAAAAGCTTCCTCAATGTTTTTGTTTAAGAAAATGGTAAAAAGTAGTCTATTGAAAAAATATGAAATTGTTTAGCATATTCTTTTGAAATCGGTTGTTCTTGGCACGGAGTCGGTTTTTGGCTTGTTATGTTATATAATGCCTATTTAAGTTTGAATGTAATTTATGTATTTTATTTCATAAGTATTTTCTTTTTTTTTAAGGAGCAGATGTTATAAGATTTTATCTTCACTCTGCTGCCTTTCATTTTCTTTGTAAATTGTATTTTTTTGTTTTGTTTTAATATTTACTCAATTTTAACTGAAAATGAATAAAGATTTTTTTTAAAGCCCTGTCACCTTTGAGCTTATGACGAGTATCTGGGATTGAAAGAAGCATCTGGGGCCTCATGTATCAACGGTGCGTACGCACAAAATCCTTGCGTATGCCATATTCGATGCAAAACTCTGTATGTATCAAAACAGAACTGAACGTGGAAATGTGCGCAGCCCCACGCCAACTCCAGGGCTGGCGTACGCACGTTTCTGTGGTTTTGGTTCCATTGGCGACACTTACAGGTGATTCTGAGAAACTGTTCATGATGTGAAAATAATTATTGTTCACACCAATGATGATTAACAATTATTACATCCACATGGACGCAATTAGATGAGTGGATACAAAAGCATGCGCAAAATAGTTATTCTTTTTACATCCTTATAATCTCTTATGCGCATGGAACCTGTGCGCCCCCACATGTCGCCCTGTCTTTGAAGTTCCATTACTAGTCAGTGCTTCAAGTGATCAACTTTCTGTTAATGGCTGGTTAAAATGCAGTTTCAGAGCAGTCTACCAAGCCCTTGTTTGTTTCTGTGTGTATAGCGGTTCTGCAAATAAACACGTGCGTAAAGTGTGGAATGCGTCCGCCTTTCACCAGCGCATTGCTGCGTTCATTAACACAAAGTAACCCAAAAGCGCCGCATTACGAACTGATAAGCATCTGACTCTGCCCATTTGTAATTTATTATTTTTATTTCACAGGGGACCGTGGTTACCCACTAAAAAGTGCCCTTACCACACGGCGTAGTGGTAAGGGCAGTCGTCTCCCGATCGGAAAGTTGGCGGTTCGACTCCCGGGACCCGCACCATGTGTCGTTGTGTCCTTGGGCAAGACACTTAACCCTGAGTTGCTCCCGGTAGGACTGGAAAGCACCTTGCATGGTAGTCTGCCGCCACCGGTTTATGAATGTGTGTAGCATTCAATATATGTGTAGCACTTTGAGATTTTCAGTAATGAAAAGTGCGTTATAAATTGAATTAATTATTATTATTATTATTATTAAAAACATGGCTCATGACTCCTCTCGCCAACCCACACACTGAGCAAGAGCGGAGGTTTAATGACGTCCATTCCCGCAGCCGGTCAGTCATCGAGAGGACAATTGGCCTGCTAAAGGGACTGTGGCGCTGTCTGGACAGGACTGGAGGTCTGCTGCTCTATAGTCCTGTAAAAGTGTGCCGCATTGTGATGGCATGTGGCATCCTCCACAATTTGGCACACGGACTTGACATACCACAGCCTGACATACGCTTGCCCCCACCAGAGGAACCAGAACCCCTCAATGTACATCCCACCCAGGTAGCTATTAGGGCCCGGCAAAATGTGATAGCAAATATATAAAACAGGCAAGTACACATTATCACTTAATCAGTGCATTTAGTGTTCTGTTAATGTCTGCGAGGACTCCGATCAGTTGGTCCAGGCAGTCATTGATGCCATTAATGTCGGAAACTATTTCCTGCTGTGTCTGCAGGACAGAACACGGCCAGTAGGACGGACATCAGCTGCTGGCAGGTGGGGTGTGCTGGATGTGCCCGTGGTGCCAGACGTTCCAGGGACACTGGAGGAGCATCCAAAGTCTGAGGCAGCAGACTGCATGTCTTCTGTTTCATTCGCTGATGGCAAAATAAAATGTGTACATGTAAAAAAATATATAGAAAAATCCCATGACTGAAGACTTTTTATTCTTATAGTCACCAGTATGAAAACAAGATATTTTATGGCATTTAGAATTAACACTGACTTATTTACTTACTTTGTGTACAATCCGAATCCCCCACATGCGGAGCCACTACACCTGTGAGGGCCGTGTCACCCACAATACTGGCAACCCTCTGGTCAAATGGAGTGATGTCGTCATCTCCTGTCCCCCCGCCTGTTTTCGTCACACTCTGGCGATGGGCAGCTGTCCTCCGTTTCACATCCACCTTAATATCTGACCACTTTTTTTTTAGTTCTGCCGGTGTTCGCTGCTCTGACCCCACAGCATTTACAGCTTCACACAGGCTGTCCCACTCACGCCTTTTGCGCTTAGCTGTAACGCCAGAGGACAGCGTGCCAAACAAAACTTTTTTCCGTGCCTCTACCTCACTCAGAAGTGTCTCCAGTTCACAGTCCGTGAAGTTCCTCTTTTTTCCACGTTTCGACATGATTTGCAATAGAGCAAAGACGACATTCCTCTGGTGCAGGGCATATTTAAATGAATTTGCATATTTATATGGAGGCGTGTCAAAGGCGGAGTCGGCCACTCTCTCATGTGCGCTCAATTCCACGTTGATTGTGATGTACAAAAGCAATGTGCGTGGATTCCGGCGTACGCACAGTTTGATACATCTGGATTTTTTTGTGCGTACGCCGTTTTCTGGATTTGACCGTACGTCACGTTTCAGTAAGAAGTCCACGCAAGTCTTTGTACATGAGGCCCCTGGTCTGCTGACCTCAGAGAGCGCAGTGGGACATATGGCTGCAGAAGGTCAGTGAGATAAGGTGGAGCGGAACCGTTCAGAGATTTAAAAACATACATGAGTATTTTAAACTGGGTCCGAAGGTGAATGGGTAGCCAGTGCAGGGAGGCCAAAACTGGTGTGATGTGCTCTCTATGGCCTGTACCAGTTAAGAATCGGGCTGCAGCATTCTGGACCAGCTGTAGCCGTGCAATGGAGGGCTGACTGATTCCAAACAGAAGTGAATTGCAGTAATCGAGCCTCAATGTTATGAAAGCATGGATTACTGTCTCAAGGTTCTTTGTGGATAGTATGGGCTTCAGCTTAAACAGCCGCCTCAGCTGAAAAAAGCAGGATTTAACAATCTTGTTTACGTGACTGTTAGCCTGGTTTATACTTCTTGTCTTATGTCTTTTATCCCCCGTTGAGTGAAAAAAGGTTGTGCAACTTCTGGCTGCACTCCCGCTGTGATCCCCCGGTGACAGCCCGTCTTGTACGCGGCGTCTTGCAGTTCTGCTTGGGGGCCACGTACAAGACGGGCTGTCACCGGGGGATCACAGCGGGAGTGCAGCCAGAGGTTGCGCAACCTTTTTTCACTCAACGGGGGGTAAAAGACGTAAGACAAGAAGTATAACATGGGGAGTGGTGGCGCAGTGGTTAGAGACGGTGGGCCTGTAATCGGAAGATCGCCGGTTCAAGCCCCGGTACCGACAACATCAAAAAATGTGGGTGGAAAAAGGTGAAACACCCACACCTGCCTCCACCCTCATTCGCCCCACTCTGGGCCCCTGAGCAAGGCCCTCAACCCCCACCAATTAGTGACCCTTTGTTTCTCTAGCGGGGCTAGAGAGAGAAGGTCAATGTCGTGGTTCGAGAATGAGCTGTTGGGATGGAACAACATGACTTCAGACTTCTTCTCAATGAAACTTGAGAAGTTTGAGGCCATCCAATCATGGATGTCAGCCAGGCAGTCAAGAAGGGGTTGAATAGAGTGTGAGCCTCTGTGCCTCAGGGGAAAGTAAATTTGACAATCATTGGCATAGAAATGAAAGGCTATTTTGTGTTTGCGGAAAATAGCACCTAGTGGCAGCAGGTATAATGAAAAGAGAAGGGGACCGAGGATGGACCCCTGCGGTACCCCCCACTGAAGCGCTGTAGATGCTGAACTGAAATCGTTGATATTGACACAAAACGTTCTGTCTGAGAGGTAGGACTCAAACCATTTGAGGGCTGACCCTGTGATGCCCACCTACTGCTCCAGCCTAGAAATGAGGATGTTGTGGTCGATGGTGTCAAAAGCCGATGTAAGGTCCAATAAGACAAGCAGCACAGAATCCCCTGCATCTGGGGCTGTGAAAATGTCATTAAAGACCTTCAGTAGAGCAGTTTCAGTGCTATGGAGAGATTTGAAGCTGGATTGGAACAACTCTAGGATGGTGTGGTCGTCCAAAAAACACTTCAACTGAGACTCAACAATTTTTTCCAATAGTTTAGAAGTGAATGGGAAGTTGGACACCACCGAGGGGTCAAGGTTAGGTTTTTTCAGTAGAGGCTGGACAGCAGCATGTTAAAAGGTTTTAGGGACCACACCTGAGGATAAACTGCTATTCACAATAGCAAGAATAGAAGAACCTTTAGTAGTTGAGGGGGGACCACATCAAAGGGGGAACCAGATGACTTCATGTTGCACATGACCTGCTCCAGTGAAGACAGAAAGATGGGCTCAAATTAGTCAAACACAGCTACACACTGAGATAGGACAGATGGAACATGAGCAGGTGGAGAAATGAGTGCCCGGTGTTCACAACTTTTTCTAAAAATAAATGGAGGAAGTTTTCACACAGTTCAGTTGAGGCTTCCAGAGGTGAAGGTTCACTGTGGTGTAGAACTGTGTTCAGGGTGGAGAAAAGAACTCTGGGGTTGTGGGAGTTGGAGACAATTATATCGGAAAATAATTTGGATTTAGCAGCTGTAACAGTTTTCTGATAGTGACGCGGACGCCAGCTCTCCCTTAATATCTGAAACAAAACCTGCAGCCTGTCCTTCCTCCACTTGCGTTGTATGGCCAGTTTAGTTACAAAGTGGCTTAAGATCGGCGAAGTTGAGGATTTGGAGTGGCCAGTACGAAACCCTGATCTCAGTCCGTTTGTGGGCAGAGCTGAAAACACCTGTTGGAGCACGGTGTCCTACAAACCTGACAGTTCTCTCAGGAGGAGAGAAAATTACAGCAAACTGTCGTGAGAAGTTTGTGGAAGGAAACCCCAAAATATTTGACCCCAGTCAGACATTTTGTGATGCTACGAAACACAAAGACCACAAATGTAAACGTAGGACTTTAAAGACAGAAAGAAAAGTTAAAAATGATCTTTTATCATTCAGCATTTAGCAAATAGAGATAATTTTGATGAAAACCTGACCAACCTAAAACAGAAAAAAATTTAGTCTGATCTAAACAAGTGTATAGTAAACATCTGGTTTGAACTGGACATTTCAAACCATCAAAACTTTATTATGTAATATTAGTTACATTTCTGTTGGGCAATTCTTACCTCTGTGGTTTGTTGCAGGAACCTGAGCATAATATTCATGTTCAACATTAATTTCCTCCATGTCTTGAAAAGCTGCTGGTTGTTCCTCTGGTGATCAGATCTGCAGCTGAAGTATCTGAATTATGTGAATCTGAGGTTTTCCTCTTGGTCTTATTTTAGGGTTTGAAGATTCAACACTTCAGTGACAGTGGGATGAAAAGATGATTATCACCAACATATGAAAATTATGCAACTTAGACATGGGGGATTTTTATACTGTTTATTTCCGTTGACTCACTCTGATGTGATAAGTTCAGTTTGGTTCTCTTTTCATTGGAAAGAATTTAACCAACTTGTTTTTTTAAACGCTGTTCGTGTCATTGGAGAAACAATTACTGTATATCACACACCTTTCACCTTTAAACAGAAAGCAGAGATTGAACTTGACTAAATTCCCTCCCTCACTCCTGACTACATTTTATTTTGGGGTCATAGAAAACATCTGGACCCACTGCACCACCGTCTGGTCCAGCACCTGTTCTTCTGCACACACGAGACCTTATAATAATAATAATAATAATTTTATTGCTTGCAGAGAGTAGTTAGAGCTGCAGAGAACGTCTTCAGTTCCCCACTTCCAGCCCTAATAGATTCATAGACACACATGGGAAGTCTATGATAGACCCTTTCACCTGGACCACTATGCGCTCCTAGCGTCTCCTGCCAGAACCTCCAGAGTATAAGCAACAGGTTTGAGCCAGTGGTGTAGTCTATATGATACACGGGTATATGGAGTATACCCACTAGAAAAGCTTGGGAATTTTAGTATACCCACTTAAAAGTGCCCAGTACTTCTATACGTACTACTTAATACGTGAACATGTTTTGCTGTAATACCATTTATAACATGTTTTTACTGCAAAGTCAACTGTTGTCGAAAGTTTGTTTTACATTTATTCAAATAAAAGCATTAGAGAAAGTTTGAAATATTCAGTATGCTTAAAAATCAAAATAAGTTAACGTACTAACTATTGATGGAGTTCTTGGTTTCTAAGCATAGTATACCCACTACAAAAATGTAGACTACACCACTGGTTTGAGCGTTGTCTCTGTGTCTTTGTGTCCCATCACGGAGCGAAAAGGAACATTTGAAATACCCTCCCCCCCGTCTCTTCATGTTTTCAGCATGAATAGTTTAAAAATAAATTTGCTCCTGACCTTTCGGTGTGAGGTTGCATTTAGATGTCAGAAAGTTTCCTTTCAATCATTTGGTTGCGACATCCTGCTAATCTTCATCAACAGCGCGATGAAAAGATCATTATCACTAAAGTGTGAAAATAAATTGTGCCGCTCACAACTTAGACTTGAGGGATTCTTTTTATTTGAATGTTATGTTTGAAGTAGTCTTTAAATTTGGAATTTTTTTTTAATATACAGTTTATTTTTGTTGGCTTACTCTGATGTGAGAACTTTTATGAAATTATGTAAATAACTTGTATTTTTAAACCCTGATTTTGTGTTCTTGAATAAAGAGTAACATCTCCAACCTTTCATCTTTAAGCAGAAAGCAAAATGAATCAAAGTTGGAAAACTAAATATAGTTTGGAATTTAAATGTGTTTTAATCAAAGTAAGTGAAACGTTTGAATACCCTGATGCATGCTCAATAATCCAGGTAGAAACATCTAAATGTCCAGAGGACCGGACTTAGCTTTTTTATATGAAATATTTGAAGTTGGTGACATTTTCCTTTTTCACAATACATAAAGAAGTGTATTGAACAGTGTTTTTGTCAGGAGCATCATTTTGCTTTAAATGATGAACATTTTCCCACATTTTCTATTTGATATTTCTCAGTAAACAATTTTTAATACATGTTTTCTTTTTACAGCATGTCAAACCAGTACCAGTTGTTTTAGTTAAAGATGTTAACCAGATCAACTATTTGATTTTGGTTTTGTTGAGAATATCTAAGAGTAGTTCCCTTTCAGTATGGTCTCTCGATGCAACATATGGGAATTGCGCCCCAGCGCGATTACCTGAAGGAATACATTCACGCCTTTTACGGCAGGGGGCGTCACCCCGCGTCAGAGGTACCGCCCTTCCGGTACTTAAGCGACTGACGCCCCTCCGTCTTTCTCTTTTTTGCCTTTCACCTCGCTGAAACACCTGAACATCGCGGGACTTCTCTGTTGTCGCGTCACTTGATTGAGGTGAGCTTGCTCCCTACACTGAGCGTACAGTAGGAATGTGCGATATGGCCTAAAATTCATATCACGATGTGTATTGTGAAGGGTGGCGATAACGATATATATCGCAACATGTTTTTGGTATAAAACTTGCAATAGGAATGGAAAAAAAAAAGGATAGTGTGTCCTCCAAGATGGTGTAGTGGCAAGGCTTTTGACTTGGAACCCGAAGGACGCGGGTTCGCGTCCCGGCCACTACACACCTTGGGGTGTCTATGAGTGCACATCTAATTCTCCAGCTCCCCGGGCGCTTTCTAATTTTCCACTTTCGGGCGCTTTCTATTTCACAACAATCTCACTCTCAACGTGGAGAAGACAAAGGAGATTGTCGTGGACTTCAGGAAGAGGGATGCACAACATGCCCCTCTGACCATCAACAGCACCGCAGTGGAGAGAGTGGACAGCACCAAGTTCCTGGGAGTGCACGTCTCAAAGGACCTGTCCTGGAGCAGGAACACTGCAGCACTGGCCAAGAAGGCTCACCAGCGTCTCTACTTTCTCCGCAAGCTGAAAAGGGCTGGAGCTTCAACCCATCATGTGCACCTTCTACAGGGGTGCCATAGAAAGTGTCCTGACCAGCTGCATCACTGTGTGGTTTGGTGCATGTACTGCATCCTGCCGCAAGAGCCTCCAGCGCATCGTGAAAGCAGCTGAGAAGATCGTCGGCACCTCCTTGCCCTCACTGCAGGACTTACACAGCAAACGCCTCACTCGGAAAGCCCTCTGCATGGCAGGTGATCCCACACACCCACTACACAGCTGCTTTAGACTGCTGCCATCAGGGAGGAGACTGAGGAGTCTCCAGGCTCGAACCAGCAGACTGAGAGACAGCTCTGTTCATCAGGCAGTCAGGATGCTAAACACTCTGCCTGCTCTGCCCCCCTCCCATTTGAACTGCCTTAACACTAAAACTTTCTCACACATTACCACTCAACACAAAGATTTTAACACTGGACTCTGTGTCATCAAACGGGTTATTCACTAAACTCTCGGTCATGTGCTCATTCAGTTTGCACTACTTCTCATATTTGCACTAATGTTTGTATTACATTACTGCCTATAGTCATACTACTGTTTACATTCACTGTTTACATTTATTAATACTGTTTACATTTATTACTACTGTTTTACATTTATTATTACTGTTTACATTTACACTACTTTTATCTACACTACTGCTGATACATATACAGTATTCTCTGACTAGCCTTATCTAAGGATGCCAAATGTGCCTTATGTGCCTTACTTCATATGCCACTTTGCCTCTATACCAACATCAACTACCTCATACATATACTGTGTACATTAACTTATATGCTGCTGTGCCACTCTTTGCAAATGTCAATGCTAGAACCTTCAGTTTATTTTATAGATATACTTTTTATACTTTTTTATACTACTATGCAAAAACTCAGGACAGTATTACACTTTTATTATTTAATTTTATGCTTATGTTCATTAAATGTTTAGTGTTTTAGTTTTAGTGTTGGTGTAAATTTTCATACTTTTATACTACTATGCAAAAACTCAGGACAATGTTACACTTTTACTATTTTATGCTTATGTTTATTAAATGTTTCAGTGTTTTAGTGTTTAATGGTTACTGTTGCACCGAGGGACTGAGAGAAACTCAATTTCAATCCTGTGTATGTCCTGTACATATTGCAGTTTTGACAATAAAGTTGACTTTGACTTTGAAAACCAGGAGAATGTAGTTTTTAAAAGTTTCCAGATAATTTACAACACAGCGAGTAGAAAATACAAAACTACAGAAAGACGACTCTTTTTTTTCTGGCTCAGTTTCAGGAGGCAGTTTTACATTTAATCCCATCTCAGTAGAACACATTTTATAAAAGTATTTGTTAAAAAATATTTTTCTTCAATGAACTTCAGAGAGAAGCTCAAGCTAACCAATCAGAAGCAAGTGAAAGAGGGCGGGGCCAACCTGACTGATTCCATGGTGACTGGCTGTCCGTGATGCCGCTCAGCGGCCACAGGTCGCTCATACGCCGGTCCATCTGCCAGGCTGCATCTGCAGGGAGCCAATCAGGAGACAGAGTCAAAGGAGGGGGCGGAGTCAGAGGGTGGAGGACAGGTGAGCTGAGGACAATACTGAGAATTAACAGCTCTGGACCTCAGGCTTCACAAAGACAAACGTAAAGACTTACATCTAAAAAAGTTCATTCTGGTCCTCTGGACATTCAACAAACAAAACAAAATGTGTAGAAAAGTTTCATCTTTCCTCTGAAAAACTTCTTCAGTCTGAGGTGCTGCATTCAGCTCAGTCTTATAAATAGCACCTTCTTTTTTGAATGTCCAGAGGACCAGAATGAACTGAGCAGCTGGTTTCAGGCTGTCATCAGCCAACTGGTTGTGTAACACTGTGAGAGGGTGCTATTTATAAGACTGAGCTGAACCCAGCACCTCAGACTGAGGAAGTCTTTCGGACGAAAGACGAAACGTTTCTACAATTTTTTGCTTTGTTTTGTTTTTTTATTTTTTGAATGTCCAGAGGACCAGACTTAGCTTTTTTAGATTTTTCTACCTGGATTATTGAGCATGCATCAGGGTACCAGAATGAACTCTTTTACATTTTTCTACCTGGATTATTGAGCAGCATCAGGGTAAAGACTTACACTGCAGCGTCCCTGGAGACAGGATGTCTTCGTCCATGTCGTCCAGGTCATCAGAGAGCAGCAGGTTCTGAGGGGCCGGGGGTCGCAGGCCCAGGACGGCCGGGTCCAGATTCAGGGCGTGTGCCAGTGCTCCCAGACCCGGATTGTTGAGCAAACTGAACCCCGTCAAAGACTCGAGCTGCTGCCAGCGGTGGAGTTTCTCCCGCAGAGCCGTCGTCACCTCCGCCAGCGCCTGTCTGAGGGGGGAGGGGCATTAACACCTGTGCAGGTAAAACCCAGACAACGGTTCTGTGGGTCCATGATGAGGCGTACGGCACATCACGTCTGACCATAAGACAACTGGAGGGGGCAGTGGTCACATGACGTGTCTCACTGGAGGGATGGCAGCCATGACCAGAGAGGGCAAATGTCTGGAGCGTTGTAGATGTTGACAAAACATAAACATTATTAATGATGACATCATTATAAATTAGAATGTCTGTAAGATGTCTGATGTGTACAAAAGTGTAACCATGTCTCAGCTGTGTGTTCTTTGGTTGTTTCATACATTTATTTAGGCAGGTTAGTCCCAGAGCCTCGAAGACTCATTTACAAGAGAGAACCTGTCTACAAACTAAAGAATGATGATTACAGCAACTGTAGAGTTTACTTGAACAATCAACAATAGACAAACATGAGAGAGAAATACAGATTTTTTTTAACAATTAAAAAAAGATGTCAAAGTAGCAAAACAGATAGATTATAAAGCAGATGTAGAAAACTAAAAACAGGAACATGTCTGCATTGGTTCTTGCCAGGATTCAGAGTCAGAGTCAGAGAGTCTTTATTGTCATTTGCACCGCATGTGGTACATGTGATGAAAACGAGATTATGTACACGGGGTCCCAGTTACATCCAACAACAAATGCAAGAGAAAAACAGTAATAACATCTAGAATTAACTAAGAGAAACATCAACTAGTAATACACTAAGCCCTAATGTAGTGGAAAAACATCATTATAAACAGCAGCACGAACATGAGTCTGTATGAGCAGATGGTCACAGATGAACACAGCAACAAGAAAACAGATCAGCATCAGCATGATGTGATATTTTGCAGTGTTTATTCTTATTATTTATTTATTCATGAGTCTAACAGCCTCAGGGTAGAAGCTGTTCCTCAGTCTAGTGGTTCTACATTTGATGCTCCTCAACCTCCGTCCTGAGGGGAGTGGGGCAAAGAGTGAGTGTGCTGGGTGAGTGAGGTCTTTCATGATGCAGGTGGCTCTTTTCCTGCATCTGGAGGTGTAAATGTCTGTGATGGTGGGGAGACTGACTCCAACATCTTCTGTGCAGCCTTCACCACTCTCTGTAGAGCTTTCCTCTCTTCAACTGTGCAGCCTCCATGCCACACGTTGATGCTGGAGCACAGGATGCTCTCCACTGCACACCTGTAGAACGAGGTGAGAACTGGGCTGCTCAGACCAGCTCGTCTCAGCCGTCTGAGGAAGTAGAGTCTCTGATGACCTTTCTTGATCAGGCTGGTGGTGTTGTTGCTCCAGCTGAGGTTATCATTCAGTGTACACCCAAGTATTTGTAGCTGGAGACCACTTCCACCGCAGATCCACTTATGTTCAGTGGGGCGTGGGTGTGTTTGTTCCTTCTGAAGTCCACAATCATCTCCTTTGTCTTCTTCACATTCATGTGAAGATTATTCTCTTTGCACCAGCTCTCCAGATGTTCCACCTCCTGTCTGTAGCTGGACTCATCATTGTTTGTGATGCATCCCACCACCGCTGTATCATCTGCAAACTTAACAATATGACAGCCTGGATGTGTGGCTGTACAATCATATGTGAGCAGAGTGAACAGAAGGGGGCTCAGCACACATCCTTGAGGAGAGCCAGTGCTGAGGGTTATGGTGGAGGAGGAGAAGTTGTGGATCTTCACGGACTGTGGTCTGTTTGTTAAGAAGTCTAGTACCCAGTTACAAATAGAGGGGCTTAGTCCAAGTGTAGATAGTTTGTCTATCAGAGTTTGGGGGATCATGGTGTTGAAGGCAGATGTGAAGTCCACAAAGAGCAGACGCACGTATGAGTCTTTCTGATCCAGGTGGGTGAGAGCAGTGTGGACCACGGAAGAGATGGCGTCCTCTGTTGATCGGTTCTCGCGGTATGCATATTGATGAGGGTCCTCGTTGATGTTGACGGTTGTCTTGATGTGGGACATGACCAGTTTCTCAAAACATTTAGCGACTATCGGGGTGAGGGCCACTGGTCTATAGTCATTCAGACCAGTCACTGTGGAGCTCTTTGGGACTGGGATGATGGTCGCGGTCTTCAGGCAGGTGGGAACTGACTCCAGTGCAAGTGAGGTGGTGAAGATGTCAGCCAGCACCTCACAGAGCTGGTCCGCACATTCCTTCAGAACTTTCCCTGGGATGTTGTCTGGTCCGGTTGCTTTATGAGGATTAATCTTCTGAGACTGCCTCTCACTTCTGCTGCGGTCACTCTGAGATGCTCTTCATCTGGTGATGAGGTGAGTCTGGTGCTAGCTGGTCTGTTTGGATCATCAAAACGTGCATAAAACTTATTGAGGGCATCAGGCAGAGATGGGTCCCTGGGGCATTGTTTGTTCTTGCCTTTGTAATCTGTTATGCATTTAATACCCTTCCACATGCTCCGTGGGTCTTGTGAGGTGAACTGTCCCTCGATCCTCTGTGCATACATGGCCTTGGCCTTCTTAATGCCATCCTCCAGTTCTTTCCTGCTCTTTCTCAGCTCCTCTGTATCTCCGGACTTGAATGCAGTGTCCCTGGCTGCTAGCAAGGCGCGGACTTCTTTATTTAACCAGGGTTTTCGGTTCGGGTAAGATTTAACATATTTTTTTATGGATACATTTTCAGAGCATGTGCTGATGTAACCCAGGACTGAGGAAGCATAAAGTTCCAGGTCAACTGAGCTCCCATCAGTAGCTGCCTCCCTGAAGACAGACCAGTTTGTCTTCTCAAAACAGTCTTTCAGCATGGGGGTACTATCTTGAAGCCACAGTTTGATCTCTCTTTGTTCCGGCTTGGAGCGCCTGAGTGGGGGAAGCTGTCTTGGGACCAACAACAAAGCACAGTGATCGGAAGCTCCGAGCGGTGGGCGTGGCTTCGCCGTGTACGCCCCCTTCACATTAGTGTAGACTTGGTCAAGCGTTTTATTTCCTCTTGTTGCTGTGAAAACGTGCTGATTGAAGGTTGGGAGAGAGGCCTGTAGGTCCACGTGATTGAAATCACCAGAAACAATGAAGAGCCCCTCAGGATATTTACACTGCAGCGAGGTGAGTAAGTCATGAATTTCTCCCTGGGCGTCATTAGCATTAGCATCAGGCGCTATGTAAATAGCACTGATTAGAATCACAGAATAGTCGCGGGGGAGATAGTGCGGGCGGCACCTTACTGTGATCAACTCCACGGCAGCTGAACAAAGCCTTTTGATCACAGCACAGTTCGTGCACCAATCTTTGTGCACGTAAATACAAACACCACCGCCTCGTGTTTTCCCCGTAGTCTCGGTGCACCGGTCTGTTCTGAAAAAGAGTCTATTATCCAGCTCATAAACAGAGTCTGGTGTATCCTCAGAGATTCCAAGAGATTCTTAAAACCATTTAGAGAAGTCAGGGCCGAGAGCTTCAGATCCTTTGTAAGATATTCCAGGAAACAGGAGCGGAGTAAGAGAAGGCCCTGTTGTCTAGTTCAGTCCTCACTGAGGGAACACTGCAGGTAATCATGTCCTGAGAGCGCACGCTGTAGCTGCACTCACACAGAGACATGTAGGAGGAGATGTATGAAGGCAGCAGACCAAGAAGTGATTTAAAGATGAAAATGTACCAGTGGAAGAGTCTGTGTGAGGTTAATGATGTCCAGTTAACCAGTGAATACAGGGTGCAGTGGTGGGTACGATAATCACAGCCAGTTATGAATCTTAGTGCACCATGATAGACAACATCCAACATCTGCAGGTGCTTGTAGGAGCATTCATGTAGATGGTCACCGTAATCAATGGAGGGAAGGAAAGTGAAGAGCC
>JBBPBX010080133.1:0-16238 GCA_038048925.1 Garcialebias charrua | reverse complement strand
AACTCTCTTCTGCAAAACAAAAATAGGTTTTGTAATTGATCTACACGCCTTACCCCAAAAATCAAAAAGGCGTTCAATTCAAGATCAACTGGACTTTATTTGTAACAGAAGACGTTTCGCTTCTCATCCGAAAAGCTTTATCAATTCAATGAACCAGACTGTGTGTGCGTGTGGATTTATAACAGGAGTCACGCACCATCATATGTAAATTGCAAGCTGAGGTAACACATACATGTAAATTGACAGATCACACCTTAACAGTAGGGAGTTCCCTTGAAGTCTCTGACAGCAGACACAACAACTGTATGTAAATTGACAAAAAACACCTCACAGCCCAACAACAGAGGTTTCTCAACAAACTTTGCTAGTCTAATTCACAGACAAGACACCTCTGCTCCCCTTTTCGGATGAGAAGCGAAACGTCTTCTGTTACAAATAAAGTCCAGTTGATCTTGAATTGAACGCCTTTTTGATTTATCATGTCCTGGACGACTGAGAATCTTCACCAGCTTACCCCAAACACCAACACAATAAATCAAATGTGGAACAATAAGTGTATTGTATAACAGATACAATGCCTTGTCATTCAATAGATCTCTAACTCTGTAGAATACTGAAATAGATTTAGATTAAAAAAATTGACAGAACTTATATGTTGTTTCCAAGACAATTTTTCGTCAATTATAACCTACATAATGGGATTAATTTGTATTAATATGCAAAATGTATTTTTATTTTTAAGAGTGGATATGTTCTTCAAATTATTTAGCATAATTTTGCTCTTTATATGTAATGCAATAATTAATGTATGTTTATACTGTTTAAAAACGGCCCTTTGGGGTGGATTGCCTGTTGGGCTTGTTTTGGGCTTGTTTTCAAAGAGCGATTTGCTTGTTTCTGTCACGAGATGTGGCAACACTGCGCAGCACTGATACTGGCAGATAGAGACAAAGCCTCGTGCGCAGTTTTAATGGTACATCCAGACCGAACGCGTTTTCAACGGCAAAAAAGCTCGACACGCACGCAAGTGGACGCACTTTGTGTCCAGACCAAAAAGCCAGAAGCGAAACTGCTGCGCAGGGTTGCCAGATAAGAATTAATGAATCATCTAGTACTGTTGCTTATTTTTTATCTTTTTTTACCCAAACTGTCATATTTGCTGCGTGAGGGTCTGATAAGATTAATAGTGTGTTGAGTTTAGTGAACATTTGCACTGAAAAGGGGTAAAAATAAATAAATAAAATAATAAAATTCATGTTTATCTGGCAACCCTGCTGCTGCGGGGGTGTGGGGGAGGAGCTTACCGGTGTACCGAGTCGTCAATGCACTCCGCGAGGCGAGGAGCTCTTTATTTCTGTCTCTGTGGAGCAGACTTGACTGGTCGTGAAGGAATTGTCGCGAACACACAGCTACAATGAGTTTCTCTTCCATATTCCATGACTCCGCGGGTTTTTTCTGTGTTCCACAAACAATACGTCACATGCGCAATGGTTTCCGCGTCACTGGTTTCCGCGTCACATAGGGACTCTCCCCCTGACCCCCTCTCTTCTCCCCCGACTCTCCCTGATTGGTTGACACACCAACCAATCAGGTAGAGTTGAGCGGCGTTTGAAAGTTTGAACGGCGAAATCTTCAGCATGTTGGAGGCGTGCTTTGGAGGCTGACGCGGGTTCACGTGCACGGAAAACGCTTTACAGCACGCTCAACACGCACGCGACGTGACGCCAGGAGGCGGCTGAAGGTGCGTCCCCCATTGACTTTGCATGTAAACTGGACGCTGCTGCAGTTGAAATCGCGTTCGGTCTGGATGTACCATAAGAGGAGAGCAGAGACACAACATTTCAGCCGCGCATTCAGTTTTATTTATTTATTTTTCGGCGGAGAAGGGCCGCGTGCGCAGCCGTGCACAGTAGGAGCTGTGGAGAGAAACATTTCAGACACGAGTTCAGTTTGCCGTGCGCGCGCGCGTGTGTGTGTGTGTGGGGGTGTCAGCTGAGTGTTCAGCATGAGGCTGCTTTTATGTTTTCAGCTAGTGCACCTGCAGTGCGAGCTGCTAGTTTAGCATTACGTCAGTGCCAACAGGTGCGTTGGAGTGGTGGGTAGGCGGGCGCTCGGTTCTGTTGACGGGGCGGGGCGCCCCGCCTATATAATGGTAGGGGAAACACTGCATATATATATGTATATACATATATATATGTATATATGTATATACATATATATATGTATATATGTATATACATATATAAAGTATAGCTTTAGTAGCTATAGCTATAGTATACTATATAAAGTATAGCACAAGGTTTTTCTGAGCTTAACCGGTTCAAATGGTCAAATCTGCTGGATTTTAAAAAGTAGTTTGCCATTTGCCCTGTTCAAAATGGCGGTTAGCGTGTTAGCATTAGCATCTGCTAGAATTGCTAATACATAAGTGCTTTTGAAATTGCGGACCTAAATAAATCAATAAGTGCTTTAGAAATAGCGGAACTAATTTTTGGATTAGCGCTGGCCAGCACTGCTGAGTTTCATAGTGGCGACGAAGATTGTACTCCTTCAGCACAGAAACTTGCTGCTTGCAAACCAGGCACATGGGTTTCCCACTCACTTCCGTGAACATATAGGAAGCAGTCCATTTTTCTTGAAAAATCCGACACTCCGTGTCCACTTTTCTCTTTTTTGACAAGGACATTCCGCTGATGAGGGTTCCCGATTCCCCATTCCAAGAGAAAAAAGCGGGTAAAGCCAGATATACAGGTAGTCCCCGACTTACGAGCGCCCTTACATACGAGGTCCCGGACTTACGAGCTGGCGAACGAGCAGTAAATTTGTAAAAAATACAGCACTTTTTTGTGTTTTTAGATGAAAGTGTGTTAGCTTACCGTTTGGAAACAGGTTTCTGAGCATGTTCATGAACTAGTATGAACGTTTTTGATGAAAAACGAGTGTTCGTAGTAGCGCTAGCTTAAATTTTCCGACTTACGACCGAAAATCCGGACTTACGAGAACATGTGTTTCATGTTCCGACGTACAAATTTTTGTCTTACGAGCGACTGGCAGGTACGGAACTCGCTCGTAAGTCGGGGACTAACTTTATATAAACACGGGTAAAGTGAATGAACTCACTAAAACACAGTGCCCCTGGGTCCTAGATGCACCAGGTTGAACAACATAGGAACTGACTAAAACACAGCGCCTCAAGCGGACAACAGATTTTTTTTTAAATGACGTTTATTCTTTTTTTAAATAATTTCGATTTATCCTCGGGCCGACTAAACCCCCCTGGCGGGCCGGATTCGGCCCACGAGCCGCATGTTTGACACCCCTGCTCTAGAGCCTGTTTTGTGTGTGATTTCTCCTTCTGTCTCCTGCGTTAGTGGGGACGCCGTCTGCTCTTACAGAGTCCTGATGACTCTTAACTTGTGCTCCAGAGGGTGATGGGAGTCGAACTGTAAATACTGGTCTGTGTGGGTGGGTTTGCGGTACACCTCAGTTTGCAAATTTCCTCTATCAGAAACTGAGACCTCACAGTCCAAGAAAGCCAACCTGCCATTTTTTACATCTTCTCGTGTGAACTTGATATATTTATCCACAGAGTTGATGTGATCAGTGAAATGTTGGACTTCCTGAGATTTAATTTTAACCCAGGTGTCATCAACATACAGGGAACCCCCGACCTACGAACGAGTTTGGGACCTAAGAACCGTTCGCAGCTCGATCCGTTCGTAGGTAGGGGGTGAAAATTATATTAAAAAAAAAAATTATTCATTCATTCATTCATTCAACCTTTATTTATCATGCTAACGGAGCGCGCGCACACATTAAATGTACAGTAGTGTACTGTAATGTTAAACATTGCTATTCACATTTACAGAATAAATAAAAATATATTTTCTTACTTTGAGATGGTCAAAGCCGACATCTTAGGTTGCCATGCGTTGATTGTTTTCGGGCCGAGCAGCGCGGGCCACCGCAGCTGCTCCAGGCCTGTGTTAGCTAGCTGGCTAGCTTCTGCTAGCCAAGCCATGAGCTAGTGTTGGAGCGGCGGCGCGATCAATCTGCAGCTCCTGCTCCAGCCGCTGCTCCAGCCTGAGACGTCCACAGAGCTATTCCAGCTAGTAATTAATCCACATGATGCGATCCTGGTCACCAGTGTTCAAAAGGCCGGCTCCCGTGTTAGCTCCAGTGTTAGCTCTGGAGCTAGCCAGGCCGGAGGTGTAGCCAGGCCGGCCGGAGGTGTTCGCACGGCGGCCTGGCACGATCGGCGATAAATCCGCTCCTGCCTGAGACATCCACAAAGTTCACAGAGACGTTTCCAGCTAGTAATTAATCCATATGAAGCCATCCTGGTCACCAGTCTTCGTCCAGCTCTCGGCAGCTAACCTAAGATGGCGTCCGGTCCGGTGTTCTACATTAATTTGTGACCGGAGACCCCAGTGACTGAACCTTAAATAGCGTCCGGTGTTCTACATTAATTTGTGACCGTGTAAACTGAAGACCTACTTCCTGTTTCCCAAAATTGCTCAAAAATTGCTCAAAAATGATCAGAAATGATCTTTTTTATCATAATTATTATTTATAAAGCCTTTAAAACAACCAGAGCTGCAACAAAGTGATGTACACATGAAATTAAGAACATTTAAACAAAAAAAAAAAAAAAAAAAAAATTTTTTTTTTTTTTTTTTTTAATTCATATTTTTATTAAATATGATATGTTCGTAAGTCCCGTGGTTCGCAGGTCGATGGGGTCGTAGGTCGGGGGTTACCTGTACCTGAACCAATGACTTGGTGGTCTCCCTGAAAAGGACGTCAAGGCTCTCTTTTCTACCTCCTCCATGTACAGGTTGGAAACAATAGGAGAAACTGGAGACCCCATCGCACACCCATGTTTCTGCCTATAAAATTGCTCCCCATATGTGAAGGAGGTTGACTGCAGGCAGTTTCAAGAGTTGACACAGTTGTTCTGTGGAAAGTGTGGTCCTGCTGTTCAGAGTGGTGTCTGATTTTAACCTTAAACAGACCACCTCTACTGCCTCATCAACAGGAATGCACGTAAAGAGTGATGTGACATCAAAAGAGACCATTGTTTCATCAGTCTCCATGATGACATCCCTCACCTTATCCACAAAGTCCATGGTGTTCTGTATGTGGTGTTCTGAGCTGCCAACTAAAGGGATGAGTACAGATGCCAGATATTTGGAAACATTGTAAGTGACCGAGTTAATCATGCTAACAATTGGTCTTAAAGGTACCGGTATACCTTGTTTGTGGATTTTGGGTAAACCGTACAGACTTGGCATGGCCTCCAAGTGAGCATGCATCAGGGTATACATGTATAGGTACTTACAAAATACACTAAGACACAAACAGAGATATAGGTATAGATTTTGGTGGTCAGTTAGTCTCAGTAGGCTTTTCTCATGGTGATATGCATGAACAATTCAATTTTTGCTTCTTTTTTTTTTCTGCAGTTCCACATTAAAGTTTGATGTAGCTCTGCTTTTCTGAATGGACCATCTTCATCTCCACTGCAAATGTAGCAAACCAGGCAGCTCTTTCTTTTATAGATTACAGTACACTAAAAAGTTGCATTGTGCCCTTGTTTTTCAATTTTGTAATGTATCGTTGTTTATTAAACTCTGAAAGCTATGTGACTTTGTTAATATTCTGTCCTAAAATGCAGTTAGATGTGCCCCCTTTTTTTTTGAGCACCTGTCCCTTTAGTGGTCTCTGCATGTCCCTGGTTCACAATATATTTTACTGATATCTGACATCACGGATATCTTTATCACCGAACAGAAAAAGAAAAAAAAAACGTTCAGAATGACAGAAATCCTTCATGGGACGGAAACTTTAATCCGTGAAACTGCAAATAAAATCATCCACTCATCATTATCTTTTAACCGATTCTTCCATTTTTGGGTCACGGGGGTCGCCGGTGTTACACCATATTCTGTGACCTATCGTATATTGTGACCATAGGGGCGCTGTTGCATTTTTACATCATACTTTGCCATATTTGTTAAAAAATATATTATATGAAGTAGCTTAAAGCTGGGGTCTGCGATATTTGAACACTCTTGAACACTCTGGGACTTAGAAATATTTTCAGCGCAGAAAAGCATTCTGCTCCCTCCCCTCAGAGCCATATATGGCTCTAAGGGGAGGGAGCACAGTCCGTGCTCCGCAGCTGAACTTGGGATCTGCTCCGCCCCTGCTGCTGTCTGCTCAGAGCCGCTGCGATATTCTGTGTTTATGGTAATAAAACCTTCTAATAAAATAAAATAAAACCATGGAGCGCTAGTCCTACAACACAAAATCCAGCAGAAATCATCAGAGGTTCACGAAGCAACGTTTGGACATGATTTAATTCGCTCGTGACTTCCTCTTTCTGTCAGCGCTGGTCTGGAATGTCTGGAATGCTCCACCTCCTCCGGTCTCTGCGCTCCGAAGTTCTGTGTTTATATGATAATATAACTGTTTAAAAAATTTAATAAAACCATGAATCACTCATCCAACAACACAAAATCCAGCAGAAATCATCAGAGGTTCACGAAGCAACGTTGGACATGTTTTAATTCGCTCGTGAGTCGTGACAAATCCATTTCCTCATTCCTGTCAGTGAAGGATGAAGCGATCACTTGGCTTTTGGCAAAAAAACTAAATAAAAGTCCAGCTCTGGGATAAAGAAGGGATATTTAATACATTTTGTGTCACATAAAAAACAGTCCTGCATCGCTTTGCAATCCTTTGAATGAGAACGAGCTGCGGCTGGGACAGGTGGGGGCGTGGGTTGGGGCGTGACAAACAACTCTGTTTTTATTGGCTGTCAGTGTCCTGGTCACTCTTGTGTTTTCAGTGTTTTTATAAATGCTGATAGAGAAGCAAGGGGACTATAGTTTTTTCAGAGATTACAAAATACAGTATATTGTTTGAAAAGTTAGACTACATTACAATCTTACATACCCCAGCTTTAATGTGTAACATATTAGAGTTAGAAAAATTCGAAAGAGTTAAAAAAAGATAAAAAAATTAACATCTGCCCACTAAAATCATGATTATGATGGAAATATAGACGTAACAGAATACGACAGTGTTAATCAGTTATTGCAAAGTCTTCTTCTTCTTCTATTCGCTTTTCCCTTTTCAGGGGTCGCCACAGCGAGTCATCCTCCTCCACCTCACTCTGTCCTCTGCATCCTCTGTCCTCACTCCAACTACCTTCATGTCCTCTCTAACTGCATCCATATATCTCCTCTTTGGCCTTCCTCTGTGTCTTTTTCCTGGCAGCTGCATTTCTAACATCCTTCTACCAATATACCCACTGTCCCTCCTCTGGACATGTCCAAACCATCTCAGTCTGGCCTCCCTAACTTTATCTCCCAGTTGTTCAACATGTGCTGTACCTCTGATGATCTCATTCCTGATCTTATCCATCCTTGTCACTCCTAAGGAGAACCTCAGCATCTTCATTTCTGCCACTTCCAGTTCTTTCTCCTGTCTTTTTGTCAATGACACTGTCTCCAGACCATACAACATAGCTGGTCTCACCACTGTCTTGTAAACTTTTCCTTTGACCTTTGCTGACACCTTTTTGTCACAAATCACTCCTGAAACTTTTCTCCATCCGCTCCATCCTGCCTGGACTCTCTTTTTCACCTCTTTACCACATTTCCCATTTTCCTGGACAGTGGACCCCAAGTACTTGAAGTCTTGCACCTTTGTGACCTCTGCTCCTTGTAGCCTCACTGTTCCACTGGCCTCCCTCTCATTCACACACGTACTCTGTCTTACTACGGCTGACTTTCATTCCTCTTCTTTCAAGTGTATACCTCCACCTCTCCAAGTTCTCTTCCACCTGTTCCCTGTTCTCACCATCACAATGTCATCTGCAAACATCATAGTCCACGGGGATTCCTGCCTGACCTCATCTGTTAGTCGGTCCATCACCAGAGCAAACAAGAAGGGGCTCAGAGCCGATCCTTGATGCAATCCCACCTCCACCTTGAAGCTATCTGTCACTCCTACAGCACATCTCACCACTGTCCTGCTGTCCTCATACATGTCCTGTACCAGTCTAACATACTTTTCTGCCACTCCAGATTTCCTCATGCAATACCACACCTCCTCTCTTGGCACCCTGTCATATGCTTTTTCTAAATCCACAAACACACAATGGAGTTCTTTCTGACCCTCTCTGTACTTCTCTATCAACATCCTCAAAGCAAAGATGGCATCTGTGGTGCTCTTTCTTGGCATGAAACCATACTGCTGCTCACAGATAGTCACCTCTTGTCTAAGTCTTGCTTCCACAACTCTCTCCCAGATCTTCATCGTGTGGCTCATCAACTTAATTCCCCTGTAGTTGCTACAACTCTGTACATCACCCTTGTTCTTAAAAATGGGAACCAGCACACTTCTTCTCCATTCTTCAGGCATTTTCTCACCCTCAAATATTCCATTAAATATTTGAGTCAAAAACCTCACTGCCATCTCTCCAAGACATTTCCAAACCTCCACTGGTATGTCATCAGGTCCTACTGCCTTCCCCTTCTTCATTCTTTTCAGAGCTTTCCGGACTTCACCCTCACTAATCTTTCCCACTTCCTGGTCCACAGTTTCTATGACCTCCACTCTTCTTTCTCTTTCATTCTCTTCATTCATTAGCTCCTCAAAGTAATCCTTCCATCTTCCCATCACACTCTCCTCACTTGTTAGAACATTCCCATCTTTAATAAGCCTAACCTGCTGCACATCCTTTCCAGCCTGATCCCTCTGTCTTGCCAATCGGTACAAGTCCTTCTCGCCCTCTTTAGTGTCCAGTCTCCCATACAACTCATTGTACGCCCTCTGCTTTGCCTTAGCTACTTCCCTCTTTGCTCTATGTCCCATCTCCTTATATTCCTGTCTCCTCTCTTCAGTCCTCTCACTGTCATATTTCTTCTTGGCTAATCTCTTTCTTTGAATGGCGTCCTGCACTTCACTATTCCACCACCAGGTTTCCTTATCATCCATTCTCTGTCCAGATGACACACCAAGTACCTTCCTACCTGTCTCTCTAATTACTGTTGCTGTAGTAGCCCAGTCACTTGGAAGCTCTTTCTTACCACCCAGAGCCTTTAACAGCTCGTCTCTGAATTTCTCACAACATTCTTCCTTCTTTAGCTTCCACCATTTGGTCTTCTTCTCTGGTTTTACTCTTTTTCTCTTCTTCGCAACAACAGTCATTCTACACACAACCATCCGATGCTGTCTGGCCACGCTCTCCCCTGCCACAACCTTACAGTCTCCAATCTCCCTCAGGTTTCCTCTTCTACACAGAATGTAGTCGACCTGTGTACTCCTTCCTCCACTCTTATAGGTCACTCTATGTTCCTCCCTCTTTTGGAAATAGGTATTGACTATAGCCATTTCCATTCTCTTGGCAAAATCCACCACCATCTGTCCTTCCTGGTTTCTTTCCTTGACACCAAACCTACCCATCACTTCCTCATCCCCTCTGTTTCCTTCACCAACATGTCCATTCAGGTCTGCTCCAATCACCACTCTTTCCTCCCTGGGAATACTCTCTATCACTTCATCCAAATCTTTCCAAAATTATCTTTCTCCTCCCCATCACATCCAACCTGTGGAGCATAACCACTGACTATGTTTAGCATCAGACCTTCTACCTTCAGACACATCACCCTATCTGACACTCTCTTCACCTCTACTACATTCTTTGCCAACTCCTCCTTCAGGACCACCCCTACTCCATTTCTCTTTCTATCCACACCATGGTAAAACAGTTTGAACCCTGCTCCAATGCTGCGAGCCTTGCTGCCCTTCCACTTGGTCTCTTGGACACATAAAACATCTACCTTTCTTCTCTGCATCATGTCAGCCAGCTCTCTACCTTTGCCTGTCATTGTCCCCACATTTAGAGTTATTGCAAAGTATGATGTAAAAATGTAACAGCACCCCCTATGGTCACAATATACGATAGGTCACAGAATATAATGTAACACCGGCAGTGTTGCCAGGTGTACAATAATTATTGTATTTGTACGACAATTTTACCCTCTGTACGATCAATAATCCCGAAAAAGGCCAAAAATACGATAATTTGACCATTCCGTGAATGTGTAGTTGTAATCTGTTGCCATCAGCCTGTCGCAACTGTCTTTCTGAGGGTTTTTTTGTGAACCCTGAAGGCATCTAGAAATAGACCTTTTACCAGTTGACGTCATCGCGCATGCGCACTCGTATTTTTCCAGAATTTACCGGAAGTCTGGGGTAAGCGCGGGGAGTTACTCTGGTGTTATCAATACTGTACTGCCTTCGTTTGCGATGGGGAAAAAGGACTTCTGTTGTGTTTATAATTGTTCGAGGCAACGTAAACGAGAAAAAGAAAAAGGTGAGACTTGTTCGTTTTACCAAGTCCCTCTTGGAAAGTCGAGTAAAGCGACTAAAAGAAGGAAGATGTGGCTTCACGCGCTTCGCCGGGAGGACTTCACACCGACTCAAAACAGCAAAGTGTGTAATCGCCATTTTTTATCTGGCATATCCATTAATGATCCAAACTCCGTGGATTACGTTCCAACTTTACATCTTGGACATGGGAAACCCACAAAACAGAGAACAACCTCCCGCAGCAAAACAACATGCTACTGGACAGTTGATGAGCTAGCTAGTTCTACAACTCATACCGAAAAACTAGAACTACTAGGCCTCGCTGTTCCTCAGTCCACTAGCTGTGTTGAAGTTTCAACCTGCGACATGCAAGGAGAGTCTTCCTTCAACCTCCCTGAAGAAATAACAGGTGAGTAAAATTTCATCAAACATACAGTTGTCTAAAAATGAACAGACCACTGCACTGTTAGCTGTCATCATTTGAACTCTTTCTGGGTTGAAATAATATAGTAGTTTCCACAACACAAACATGTTTTATTAACATTCGTTATTAGTTGAGGATTACATTAAACATTAATAGAGGTCTGACAGCACTGTATCTTTTAAAACATTTCGGCCATTTCTCTGTACCCTATCTGTAAGTTATTTGCAGAGTTTTGCTGAGAGCATCTGTGACATGACATGCTGTCACATAAAAAAAGGAGCAATGATCCTGTCATCAAACATATACCGATAGAGTGAAATCAGATCAAATTAATTGGGAAAAATCCTTAAAATGGATCAAATCCAATCAATGTAGATTAAAAAAAATACTGTATGTTAAGTATTAATGGGAAAAAAGGGGAGCTAGTCTGAACCTGCCACCATTTCTACATCCAGGGAACAAGCAGTTCACTGAGGATGAGGTATGCATTGTACAAGGAGTGTTGTGTCCTAAGCACTAAGTGGTAAGTAAAAATATGTTGGTAAATATAGGTGTTTCCGCCAGCGTGTAACTGACAGGTTTCTGTCTGTGACTTATATAAATAATGATTGTTGGCTGGCATCACCCAAAAATGTCCGGGCCGCTTTTCTGAACGAATCCAGGCCTGACCACGTCAAAATAAATAATGCCACACAGAAGCTAAGAAGCCTGGCAGGATTCTGTCATGTGTTCCAGCGTGTTCCAGAAACTACATACTGAACCTTTAACATAACTAATAAAGAATATTGCGTTTTGAGCTCTTCATATTTGTGTTCTAATCTGCCAGAAACTGTTCTTCATCTATTTTACAGGTGGAGCAGACCAGACAAATCGCTGAAGTGCGCATTCATGTTGAGCGACTGATTGGCCGGATAAAATCTTTCCATCTTCTGGATGGGACCATGCCACTAACACTGCACCCTATTCTGGAGGACATCGTACACACCTGTGCTTACTTGACTCTGTTTCAAGCACCCATCTGCAAGGTAACGGTTTTGCTCTTTTCATTACGAGCTTTGGACATTAACTTTTTTTCGATGCAAAACACAGAAAGTGTTCAAAGTTTGTTGGGTATACTTCACATATAAATGCAGCCATTTCAGAAAGGCACAGTTTCTTTTATTACAAAATAAATATGTTCGAAACATCGGTGTAACATACAATCTTCAGCTGTCTTTCATCAGTAGCTGTAAACATCATATTAAAGTACCATTGTGCAAAAACATCACGGGGGACTTCACAATTTCTCCAGAAACATTGAGTTGTAGGATAATGAGAAATGTTTTTGTTGCATCTTCACATTATGAAAAAACATCGTCAAATACTATGTAACAAACATCCTGAAAATGTGTAAACTTCTGCTGAATTTAATCCTTTTCAGGAAAAATCAAAATACTAGAACATCCAATGTAGTTAGAACGTTGACATTGTGCAAACACAGCAGCATAACTTTTCTCCCCAGAAACGACACAAATACACTACCCACCAACATTTCATGAAACCACAAGCATAACATTGTGCTACAAGCGCAGAACTGCAACATTTTTTGGAACGCTGTAAAAAAAATAAAACAATAAAAAAAAGCAAAAATCACCTAGCACAAAAATAGCACCACAAACTGCCATTGCTACAAATCACCAAAAAAAAAAACCCACTTCAACATGTTCTTATATCAATTGGATCCAGGTTGTGTTTCACTCTAGGGAACACAGTTTCTGGCAGAAAGATGTTATCAAAAAAACCTTCTGCTTTGTGTAGCAGCTTCTGCATGAAAGAAAAGTCTGCCTTCACTGTTTCTACATGCAGGAATGATTTTGTGCACAACACAAAATCACACTCTGGTAATTCGTAACAGTACAACTGGGATTGAACCTGAGTGTAGTAAGCATGTTTTCTATTCAGTGTGATGCTTGAGGTATTTGTGTCAATCTGCAGACATGACTGTTTTTTGCATATGTCATCCATGTTTGTAGCATCCCAACAGTTTGCTGGATTTTTTATTTCCAACAGACGGACTGTGCCAGACCTGTCGATGGCCAGCCGGTCAGTGGAGGCTGCCAGGAATCCATGCTTAGTGGAGACACGCAAGCCGGAACGGAGCAAGGTAATGTCTTCATTCTCCTTAAGATCTCTACTCAACTTGTACCTTTGTGCCGCTGCTTCTTCTCGCTCAATCCCAAGCTTCATTTCTTTTGTTTGCAGTCTTTCAGAGCAGTACAGCTTTTGTGCCAGAAATTTTTTTGGGTTTGTAGATGGCCGCATGACAAAAACTCTGTGCATAACTGATGAAGTCAAACGAAATTTTCTGTGTTTGAACCATAAATCACAGGACGACTGTTTGCGTGTTTCTGCCTCAATTGAATCAGATTGTTCTTGTGAGACGTTTAAAGATGCTTTGTACTTCTGACAGGCCTCTCTGATGGTGAAGATGGAGACCGGAAATGGGCCGAGATCTTCACCTAACTCTTCTGCTGCTGGAGGGTCCGGAACTGCCGCCAGGGGAACAGCGTACCTGAAAAGAAATAAACATGAAGCTTGAAAATCTAGACCAGGGGTCTGCAGTGTTTCTGATCAAAAGAGCCATTTTTAAACCTTCATGCACTCAATTAAATGTGTCCAGAGCCGCAACAACCTGCTACAGCTGTTACCAGCTGGTGGCCCATGGGTCACTTTAACTTTTTTTGAGGAGAATTTTGATGCCAGTAGGTGGTGACATTTTAAAGCTAAAAATATGTAATGGATTTTAATTTTTATTCATATGCATACAATTTCAGACAAATGAAAAAAAATCAGATTATTGTAAAGAGGTGGGGGAATTTTTTAACGAAATTATAAAAAAATAGAAACTATACAGACCTATGTATTTCACTATGGTTGAAAATAAGAATTAAGAATAGAAATACTGTAAAGGAAAAAGTTGAAGAGAGCTAAAGTTAAAGCTATAGAGCCGCAGGTTGCCGACTCCTGAACTAGACAAAATAAATGAATTAAAGAACATGCAGATAAGCGTTAGTGGTTTTTAAAGTTTACTACTACAACCTGCAAAGGGCAACAATGGCTCCACGCTCAACAAGTCCTTGTGAAGACCAGCAGTCATGGGCTGATTCCGGTCATCAGGATGTCGTGGGTCAAAATTCAAGCTGTTCAGCGTTCTCCTGGAAAACTTCTCGACTCGGATGTCATGCCTTAAAGGACAAAAAGATGAAGGGTTGATATCAAACACATAATAGCAAATCTGTTTGTTGAAGTGTTTTTGTTAAATGTCCAAAAACTATTCCAGATCTTAGAATTGTAGAAAGCTTTTAAAACCGTAACTATGTGGTTGAATTTATTTCTTAGTGCTTTTATTTTTTTATCTAGTGCCACTAGAAAACAATTAACAACAATTAACACAATTGAATAAACTACAATTGGATAATGTGGAATAGTTTTTTTGGACTGGAATAAGACATAATAAGTGATATTTTGTTATTCCAGTTGTTGGTGAAGTTGGACACCTAAAGTCACCTTTCTGGGTATTTGTGTTATTAGCTTAATATGAATTTTGTTCAGGAACAATGATTACACTCACTTTAAAACTTGCAACTCATCCCAAGTAGCAGGTGCATGTCGTTTCTGGGCTGGTCCCTTCCAGGCACAAGGTAACTGAGTACAAGTTGGTTTAGAATGTATTTCCAACACCCCACTACTTTGGTGTTTCTCCAACTCAAAAAGCAATGCAGCAACATGGTTGCAGCCACCTCCTTGCCTGCAAATATAATCACAAACACAATATACAACCATATTATGTGTCAGGGAATTCACATGCAAAATATCTTTTTGGTAATACATTTAAAATTTTCACACACATTACGTCTCATACAGTGTCAGCTGTATGAACAGTGTCAAAAGTGTAATAGTAAATACGTTATCAAACATAAATCAATTTTCCCAGGAAAGCTAATAAATGTATCGCTTGGGATAGTTATTATTTTTCACATTACAACATCACCAATTGTCTAATGTTGTTTATAAGACATAGTTAACTGTAATAAAAAAAAACAAATAGTGACGAATATTGAATGACTCAAACGTCATGTTTTTGTTTACATACTGTGCTTACAGTAAAATGACAGCTCTTATGAAGACAAGGTGCTATTTATAGCAGCTAACAGAAGATGTTAAACCAGTTACAATAACCAAACCAGTCTAAATATCAGAAGTATTAGTGTGAGAAATTTAAAACATGGTGTGACTGACTCAAACGTCATGTTTTTGTTTACATACTGTGGCTACATGGCGCTAGTTAGCAGCTAACAGAAGAAGTTAAACCCGTAACAATAACCAAATCAGTCTAAATATCAGAAGTATTAGTGTGAGAAATTTAAAACATGGTGTGACTGACTCAAACGTCATGTTTTTGTTTACATACTGTGGCTACATGGCCCCACGCGACAGCTGCCTCACTATCACCTCCTCTCGGATCCGCGGCACGATGTTCAGGCATTTTGACCAGTTGTTGTCCACTATTTTAAGAAACCAAGCTTCTAAATTACTACTCGCCATCATTAAAGCTACCCGGCTCCTTCCTACTAACCCCCGAGATCCGGTTTCAAATTGGCGCGGCTTTTTGCCGTCCAATCAGAACGCTCGTTTCAGGCAAGCTTTGCGTGATGACGTCAACTGGTAAAAGGTCCATTCCAGGCAATCGTGCTTTTCTAAATGTGACCTAAGAGTGACGTGCATGCATTTGCTTCAGAACAACGGCCATGATTGGCTGAATAGTCCTCTGCGCCCGCCCATGAGTTAGAAAATAAGAAGAAGCAGAGCCGTTGACACCGGTCTGGAAGAAGTGATGAAAATGAGTGAACATTTATTTAAAGTTGAATGTTAAACGATAATAAATAAATATATTAAGAAAATATGGCAGGAAAACTAGGACATTACTGATACAGGAAGACATTTACACAACATTCATAAAAAGGTAGGATATACAAATAAAGCAGGAAGAAACAGGAACTTACTCGCATTAGAATAGGACACACAGGCCTTAATAAATCTCTTAAAATAATTGTAAAGCATGCAACAGGACTATGTGACATGTGCACCAGTGATCTCCCTGAAACGGTTCAACATGTATTTATTGAATGTCCAGGGTATGAAACAGAAATAATGCATTTCCAAAAATAAATAAATAAAATGAAGATTAAATTTACAATTAGGGATGTTTTTAGTAGTGATATCAGTAAAGTTAAAGATCAAATTTTTATTTTCTTGAAAAATACAAACTTAATACAGATAATTTAGTTGAGATATTAAATTAATTTTACAGAATTAGTTTTTTTTCTGTTTATCTCCTGTCCACACTCCAGCTCAATGGGTGGTGGTAACCGCCATAAAACAAAACAAG
>JBBPBX010080132.1:0-16238 GCA_038048925.1 Garcialebias charrua | reverse complement strand
TAGAGCAGGCGGAGAAGCATCTCCAGATGAAGGAGGCATGCACAACAGGTGGCGACGGTTGCGTCTCAGAGTCGTCCCCTGTTGTGTCTCAACGATGTAATGGTACATCCAGACCGAACGCGATTTCAACTGCAAAAAAGCTCAACACGCACGCAAGTGGACGCACTTTGTGTCCAGACCAAAAAGCCAGAAGCGAAACTACCCAGAAAACTGCTGCGCAGGGTTGCCAGATAAAAATTAATTAATCATCTAGTACTGTTGCTTATTTTTTATTTTTTTTTACCCAAACTGTCATATTTGCTGCGTGAGGGTCTGATAAGATTAATAATGTGTTGAGTTTAGTGAACATTTGCACTGAAAAGGGGTAAAAATAAAAAAATAAAAAAATAAAATTCATGTTTATCTGGCAACCCTGCTGCTGCGGGGGTGTGGGGGAGGAGCTTACCGGTGTACCGAGTCGTCACTGCACTCCGCGAGGTGAGGAGCTCTTTATTTCTGTCTCTGTGGAGCAGACTTGACTGGTTGTGAAGGAATTGTCGCGAACACACAGCTACAATGAGTTTCTCTTCCATATTCCATGACTCCGCGGGTTTTTTCTGTGTTCCACAAACAATACGTCACATGCGCAATGGTTTCCGCGTCACTGGTTTCCGCGTCACATAGGGACTCTCCCCCTGACCCCCTCTCTTCTCCCCCGACTCTCCCTGATTGGTTGACACACCAACCAATCGGGTAGAGTTTGAGCGGCGTTTGAAAGTTGAACGGCGAAATCTTCAGCATGTTGGAGGCGTGCTTTGGAGGTTGACGCGGGTTCACGTGCACGGAAATCGCTCTCCAGCATGCTCAACACGCACGCGACGTGACGCAAGACGCCAGGAGGCGCATGGAGGTGCGTCCACCATAGACTTTGCATGTAAACTGGACGTTCCTGCAGTAGAAAACGCATTCGGTCTGGATTCACCATAAGACCTGGGAGTAGTACTGTCACTAGCAACTACAGCAGGGGTCCCCCAGGTGTTCTGGTGATCCAACTTGGAGAGGATGTTGTCGCCTGATTTCAGTGGGGGTAAGGGCTTTGTGCCATGATGCTGATTGTAGTAGAATGCTTGTCTCCGTTTTTCTTTAGCATCCTTACACCTGACCGCTCGTAGATCAGGCCATCTGGGTTGGAGATTTGACTCGAGCGTGGGGAGTGTTGTTTTGATCTTTCTTCCCATGAGTAATTCTGCAGGGCTGACACCTGTGGTGGCGCACGGGGTAGAACGGTAACACATGAGTGCGAGCAAAGGGTCTTTCTGTTTCAAGATTCTCTTTGCAATCTGTACCCCTCTCTCAGCGTGTCCATTTCCTTGAGGGTTATGTGGGCTCGAAGTGATGTGCTGAAAATCGAACTCTTGAGCAAACTCCTGAAATTCTGCACAGGCAAACTGTGGCCCGTTATCTGAAACAACTTGGTCCGGGCAGCCGAAGCGAGCAAAGAGTGCCTTTAGTTTTAGCACCACTTGTGACGCAGTCGTCGTCGGCATGTGGAGTATCTCAAGGAACCTGGAGAAGTAATCTGACACTACCAGGTAAGTGTGTTTGTTAAAGTCACACAGATCGATTGCAAGTCTTTCCCAGGGTCTGCCAGGTAGTGGGGTAGAGATGAGTGGCTCCCTACGCTGAGAATGTTTCATCTCTCGGCAAGTTTGACAGCGGATTCCACTTTCAGTTCAATGTCAGAAGAGATGCCCGGCCACCACACGGAAGCATTAGCCCGCTCTCTGCATTTGGTCAGACCCTGATGTCCATCATGGATCCGATCTAGTATGTTCGCTCTTAAAGTGGATGGGACTAACATGCGACAGCCTCTTGTGACTATCCCATTGTATTCTGACAGTTCACTTTTGATTGGGTAGTAGTCTCTGATGGCTATGGGGACATTTCCTATGTATTCTGGCCATCCCGACTTAATATACTGCAGTATCGTCTGTAAGTTACTGTCGGCTGCTGTGGCCAAACGTATAGACTCTAGCTTTTGTGGAGTGGCTGGCATGCCTCTGATAATGGCTGCAATGTAGCACTCTATATCAGAATGGGTTTCGCTCACCTCCGATGTGCACTGTAATGGGCTGCGGGAGAGTGTATCTGCCACAATGAGAGTCTTTCCTGGTGCATACTCTGCTGAAGGTTTGAACCTCATGAGTCTCATCAAGAGTCTTTGGCAGCGTATGGGGACATTGTCTAAGTCCTTTTTATTCATCAGTGGCACCAAGGGCTTGTGGTCAGTGACCAGTTTGAAGCTCTCCAGCCCAACCAGATATTTTTCAAATCTCTCGCATGCCCAAACACAAGCCAGACATTCTTTTTCTATCTGGGCATACCTGGTTTCAGCGTCAGACAAGCGGCGTGAACAGTAAGCGACTGGCTTCCAGTCCCCCTCGTGTTGCTGCAGCAGCACGCCTCCGATGCCGTAGCTGCTGGCGTCTGCTGATACTGCTGTAGGTCGATTCATATCATAGAACTTTAGTACAGGAGACGTGGACAGAATGTCTTTGATTCGCTGGAACGCCTCCTTCTGCGGGTGGTCCCACGTCCATGTAGTCTTAGATCTCAACAGTTCATACAGTGGCTGACCCACTGTTGACAGGTGTGGAATTTACTTCCCCAATTATGTGAACATGCCGAGAACACGTTTTAAATGTTGGACATTTTGTGGTTCTGGTAGCTCTTGAATAGCTTTTACTTTGTTGGGATCAGGTTTCACACCTGACTTGTCAATCACCTGGCCCAGGAAGTGAAGTTGGTTCTGTCTGAACACGCACTTGTCTTTATTCAGCTTTAGGCCAGTTGACTCGATTCTCTCCAATACTTTGTTTAGCCGCTGATCATGTTGTTCTGCAGTGTTGCCGTATACCAGTATGTCATCCATGTAGATGGCGACTCCTTCTAGATCATTTAAGGTCTCTGCCATTTTCCTCTGGAAGATTTCTGGGGCACTTGTGATGCCAAAAGGTAGACGTTTGAATGCGTATCTTCCAAAAGGTGTTATAAATGTGGTTAGCTTGCTGCTTGTCGGATGAAGAGGGATTTGCCAAAACCCTGAAGCAGCATCCAGTGATGTAAATGTGGTGGCTCCACTTAGCTTTGCAGTGATATCTTCAGCGGTTGGGAGAACATATCTCTCTCTCTCTTTACTGCCTCGTTTAGCCTTTTAAGATCAACGCAGATGCGCACTTTGCCATTTCGTCTTGGGACTGGCACCATGGGTGCGCACCAATCAGTTGGTTCTGTCGCCTTTTCGATCACACTATTCTCCTCCATGCGTTGTATTTCCTCTCTTACTTTCTCGATGAGAGGTAGGGGAACTCTGCGGGCCGTGTGTACAGCGTTTGGCTCTGTGTTATCATTTAGCTGTATTTTTACGGGCTCTGTGAGTCCCATGTTCACCAAATGCGGTGTGCCCTTCCTCGATGCGTTTAACTAGTCCCATTGTACACGCTGTGTCTCTGCCTAGCAGGCTGTTAGCTATGTGACTATGGATCACATACACTGGGAATGAGTAGTGCTTCTCCTTGTATTTTGTACTGGACTGAAACTTCCCCATACAGTTGAGCTGACCACCTGGGCTGTTTATTGGAGGAATGTTTGACTGAATAATTTTTTGCTTAGGGACTAATGTGTTAAATGTCTCTCTGTCCATGATGTTTAAATCTGCCCCTGTATCAATTTTAAAGGTAACAGGTGTTGCACCAATCAGAATTTGTACAGACCATTGATCTCTCTCTCTATTATGCCTCCTACCCACCGCCCCCGGCGTCGGGCGGCCGAAGCGGCCGGATAACACCGGTTTACATTCAAAGTCTATGGAGGAGACGCGTGGAGTCACGGGGAACAAGGAAGCGGCGAGATTCAACTGATCGAAGCGGCGCGACGGCAGCCTGCACACGCACGCGCGCGTCGCCGTCGAGCCGCAGACGTCCCAAATGTTGATCTCTGGCGGCTCGACGCATCCGGCAAACAGTCGGGAGAGCCTCGCTATCTGATTACACAACCACAACGGGACTTTTTTCGGACTTTTTAAACTCACCGGATCCAGCCTCCAGGAATTGGAACCAAACTCCGGTAAGAAACGTGGCATTTTTACAGTTGCTGCTGACAGGCTGCTGTACTCTCCAGTGTAGATCACCCCAAACATAAAAAAAAGTTTTAATCTCATCGAAGACCGTCGGAGGTGCAGTTAAAACAACAACTGAACCCGGAAAACAAGCCAGAGACCCCTCCCTCTGCTGCCCCCTAGTGTACGTCATCAGACGGTGTTCAGTGGTCAGTGGGACCGTGACCAGCGGCAAAAAGGGGACGGCAGGAGCGTTTGCAGTTGTGCGGTGGGTAGGAGGCATTAGCGTCTGTGACTGCCCCGAGGAAATATGGTGTTTGTGAAACTGGATCTGTCTCTGTCACTTCCCTGATTGATCTGCTGTGGCACATTCTTTCCCAGTGACCCACCTTTTTGCATTTATTGCAGGTTGATCTCTTAGCTGGGTATTTATCTTGGTATTTATGCTTTATTTTGCCACATCTTCCACATTTTGGTTCTGTTGTTCGATCTCCACTTTCCCTCTCTTTGTTTTTCCATTGTGGACGTCCCCTGTATGATTTAGCTTGTGCGATCTCCTGTACTGCTGCGCACGCCTCACTCTGCTGGGACATAAACATAATTATTGTTTGAAAATATAATTATTGTTTGAAATGATTTTTTATTTTAAAAAGGGGCAGACATAATAAGATATTTTCTTCTTCTGCTGCCTTTCATTTTATATTTTCTTTTTTATATAAGAAACGTGTTTGTTGTGTTTTCTTTTTTTATAAATTGAATAAATAAATAAATACAAAAAATACAAATACAAATACATCTGCCTGGACACCTCCTCGGACTGGCGCACAGCTTGAATAGTTTGGGCTAACGTGAGTGTTGACTCTAGCTGCAGTTTACGTGACAGCTCTTTGTCATTAATGCCCACTACTATGCGGTCCCTAATGTGCTCCTCTCTGTGTGTCCCAAAGTCACAATGTTCAGATAGGTCACACAAAGCTCTGATAAACGTTTCAACGTTCTCACCGGGCCGCTGCACTCTCTGGTGGAAACATGCGCGCTCGTGAATTACGTTCCTTTTGGGGTAGAAGTACTCGTCGTATTTTCCTAACACTACGTCAATTTTTTTTTGATCATCCTCCTCCTCAAAAGTGAAAGCCTTAAAAATGTTTTCAGCCTCCGGGCCCATGGCGTATATTGAAGAACTGACCTGGACCTCACCGTCCTCTTTATTCAGTTTTGTCGCCAACCGAAAGCGTTTAAAACGTTGCTTCCAATCTTCCCATTCTGTCGGGCGGTCAAATGGAAAGCTCTCCGGTGGGTTGAACTTGGCCATTTTCCTGAAGTCGTGTGTCCAACGTCGACTTCTGACACCATGTAAAGTAACTGAATGTCCACACACTTTGTTCAGCTTTTACCAGAACTCTTCTTTATGCCAGCTCAGAACCAACACAGCATATGACATGAGCAGCAGGACCGAATAACAAAGATCACTCTGCTAGTGTTACCATGACAACACCCTTACGTGCAGCACAGTGACTAACTGTAACTAACTGTAACTAACTGCTGAAATATCAGTCCTTATATGACAGTCATCACACACTTCTTAGCTGCAGGTGATCTGGTGGATTTCCCTGAAGAGAAATAAGTCAGCTGCTATCTCTGTCCCAGACTGGAAATAAAACACAAAGAGGTAAAAAATAAAAAAGTTTATAATATTATAATTTTAAATTAAAAAGGTTACCGAAATTAGATACTAATAATAAACGAACAATACCTCTTCTTGAACGGTTGAGGTGGTTAAATCTCTCGGTCATCATCATCATCAGTAGCGTAGGACTTGTTGACAATATCAGTTTTAGCTTTTTCATAAAGTGCTAAACTTTTTGGCTGAAGTATTGACATGATGGATGTCGTAGCGAGGCTCAAGAACTTTAAAGCCGGTGCATCAACAACATTCAGACGTAGATCCAGAGATTTAAAAACTCCTACAGTTTGTGTTATTGATCTGGACCGATCTGAATTACCTGATGAAGGATGTTTAAAGCTGCTGCTGTTATCGGTGTTTGCAACAAGCTGCTTTTTTTGCTTGTAGAAGACGTTCATGTTGGGATGACGTCGTTTCAAGCATGTAAACAAGTTAGACGTGTTGCTGTTGCAGATCCATTCTCCGTGAAACAACGTCCACACACATCTTTGGATTTGCGCTCGTCTTTTAACAAGGAAGCCATAACGTTCCCAAACAGGACACCGCAACGAGATGCTAGGCTGCTAAATGCTGCGCGTGCTGCAAGATAATAGCGCCGTGCTGAAACACGCCTAGGAATTTTAGTTTCCGTTGCGCATATATTCTCCCGTTAATAACATTTGATAAGTGAAAAAATAACCAAAACGGTACGCAGGTGGACCGAACCGAACGTGCCGTACCGAAATGGTCCGGTACACCCACGTCTTTACATCACTAATCCCTAGTATTTAACAAAAGTTTTTTTTTTAAATTCTGTGTAATTATCTCATATTACAATGTGAACACCCATGGCTTATACACAAGCACGGCCTATATATGTACAAAATTTTTTTTTGTGTGCGCGGCTTATATTCTGGAGCGCTCTTTAGTCCAGAAATTACGGTAATTTAACAGATTTGTGGATTTGGTTCACAGTTATTCTTCAGATGTGGCTTTTGCTTTGATTGCTAACACAATCTGAAGAAACTACTTACTGTAACTCTGTTGCTCGTTTATTCCTGAATAATCATTAAAACAACATTTCAAGCATTGCTAAGTGCTGCTATCTGTAATCTTTGTACCTTTATGTTTTTATATTTTGGCAGCTGCTCAGTTCATGTGTTTTCATTTTAAGTCCAATCAACCAAGGAATGAAAGCAAGTCACACTCTGGCAACACGGTGCTCACTTTTATTTCAAATCATGTACTGAGTTGTTTGTTTCTTTCCTTTTTTCCTCCAGATTTGTTTTTCATTAAAGCTTGTTTCATTGGGTGCTGAGAGCAGAGGTCAGGCCTGGATCAGTTATCTCACTTCAGATTAGTTTGTGGTGCGTGCAGCAGACGCTGAGCATGAGGAGGGGTGTCATCTTTAAGAACACAATGCGGTTGAATCAGTCCTTTGAAAACAATCAAGATGTCTAAAGCTGAAAATAAAATGGCCGGGCTGAGAGCTAATCTATCTGCTCAGACATGCACCCTCTAATTGATACAAGGCTTGTCCTGGGTTTGATTTCTTCCTGGTTTTAAGTTGCAGCCCTCCTCCTCCTCCTCCTCCTTCCTTACTTTTATGAGTTTTTTTTTGTGTGGTCTGCCCAGAATAAGCTGTTCTCAGCACTTATGGCAGATACATTTCAATATGTTAGCAGAAATCACTTTAATCTTATTTCCAGTCTTAATCAGTCCCACACATCCACTTGTGGTTGTTTGGTTAACCATTCTAACCCGTTTCCCCACCACAAAAAGTAAAAATAAAATAAAAAAACCCTCATCTTTATAAAATGTGTTGTCCTGAGAGGGATCTGACAGTGTTTATGTTGGAGTAGACCCCAGCCCTCCATGCCTCTTGAGCAGAGAGCTGGCTGAGCAGGCGGGTGGTTATATACACATCAAAAACACCCACGCTTCTTCGCAGTCCTCCAAGCTGTCACGGACGTTTTGTTATCTCACGCAGCAGTCTTCCACCTCGGTGGCTGCTCGTTTCTGTCTCCGCTCCACACTTGTTTCCCCGGGAGGAGCTGCCGTGCTTTGTCAGTCACAGAGACACCCAGAGGGCCTCTCCGCACGCCCGAATCCAGATGACTTACCGTAGGTTGGACTGCTCTGCTCTACATGTGAGGATGCTTTCTCCTCTCCGCCCGTAAATGGATAAATCACATTTACAGTCGTGCTGTAAGTTAGGCTGACCAGCCGAGGCAGCTGAATGTTTAGCTTTTATTGTCACAACCTGCAGGGTTTACCTTCGCGTTTGACACAACTCTGCATGGTCTTAAATGGAGCTTTTTGACGTAGAGCAGGCTTCAGGATCTGAAAACTTCTCCTCGACACCAGATGGTTTTCATTTTCACACATGTAATGTTCCCCATTAGAGGGACTTGAGATGTTTTTGGCAGCTTTATCTTAAACCTCAGAGGTTTACATACATCAAGTTTGTTCGTATATCACAATTTGCTCCTTAAACTGTGTAAGCACTTTGATGTTCAAGACTGATGGAGTTCCCCCTTACAGCTCTGTACGCTGTAGCTCTACGTTTATGTTCACAACTTAGTTTCTGGAAGTTTACACACATTTAGATAAAGAGGTGCATTGAGCTGATGAACTGTTTTACTGGTATCCAGCAAAGTTCAGTCAGGTTATCTGGACGGTTTCTTCTTTTTATTTTTCTTGAGACGTTTCGTCCTTCATCCAAAGGACTTCATCAGTTTGAAGAGACACAACAAACCCACAAGCAGCACATTCACATAGTGGACCAGTTTGCTGGTGATAAGATGGTTTCTGGGGCCCGCCCTCTCCCCTGTCGACTCCTCTGAAGCAGCCATAGCCTTAGATTTTCTACCTGGATTATTGAGCATGAGCTTTGATGTTTTGAACCACTTTGGCTACAGCTGCCTCAGGAGAGTCGACGGGAGAGAGGGCGGACTCTAGAAACCATTTTTATCACTGTCAACTTGGTTGGCCCACTATGTGAATGTGCTGCTTGTGGGACTGAGTTTGTTTGTGGCTCCTCGGACTGATGAAGTCCTCTGGGTGAAGGATGAAATGTCTCAACAACAAAAATTAACCGTCCAGATGACCTCACTGAACTTTGTTTGATTTTTGACCTGGATTATTGAGCATGTACTTTGATGATTTCCTGGTCGCTGATACCAAACTGTGACTGAGCTACAAACAAACATCTTGCATTGACCTCAGCTGTTATGAAGCACCATGTACTGGTTGACACTGGCTAAAATGGTACAAAATAAATGCACCTTTCATTGTAATTGCATGCTAACCTTTCGTCCTTCCCGTTACTTTTGTCTCTCATCCTTCCTTCCTGGTTAGCCTCACAGGTCAGCTCAGTCAAGAGGTCTGTGCCATATTTGTCTCCCATGTGTAATTGCAAACTATTTCTCTGCCACTAAAAGGCTATTACTCAGGCGGAGCTGGCTGGGCAGCCAGCATGAGGCCGGGGGCCCTGCTTTTTTCATTAGTCCCCTGAGGAACACGACTCCTCCTGGCCCCAGGCCGAGACAGGCGGGCCCCTTTAATGTTTTTGCGGCGCTCCAAAGCACTTTGTTGCCTCAATAAAGTTCATTTATAGGATAATAAGGCTCTGGAGGACACATGGTGCTGATTTGAGCGAAATTATTTCAGCATGGCTCACAGTCCCAAACCCGGTTTTCTTGTCTTGTTTCTAAACTTCTAGAGAAAATAGTTGAGTCCCAACTAAAGTGCTTCCTGGAGGATCACGCTATCCCCGAGCTATTCCAGTCTGGCTTCAAATCCCTCCACAGCACTGAGACTGCCCTACTGAAGGTTTTTAACGACATCTTTCTATCCACAGATACTGGTGACTCTGTGCTGCTTGTCCTATTGGACCTCACATCCGCTTTCGACACCATTGACCATGAGATCCTCATTGCTAGGTTGGAGCAGTGGGTGGGCATCTCAGGATCAGCCCTAAACTGGTTCAGATCCTACCTCTCTGACAGGTCTTTTTGTGTGTCCATCAACGATTTTACTTCTGCAGTGGCGGCTCTTAAATGGGGGGTTCCGCAGGGGTCCATCCTGGGTCCTCTCTTGTTCTCCTTATACCTGCTGCCACTCGGTGCTATCTTCCGGAAACACAATATACCTTTCCACTTCTACGCTGATGACTGTCAAATCTACTTCCCCCTAAGACAAAATGGTACAGGCTCTATTCAACCTCTGCTTGACTGCCTGGCTGACATCAGGGACTGGATGGCTTTAAATTTCTTAAGCTTCAATGATAAGAAGTCTGAAGCCATATTGTTCCTTCCCAATGACACAACCTCAAACCACTGCATTGACCTGTCTGCTCTACCCCTGTCAGAAAAACAAAAAGTCAAAAATCTGGGAGTGATAATGGATCCTTCCATGAAACTCAACAGTCATGTAAACATGATTGTCAAATCCTGTTTTTTCCAGCTGAGGCGTCTGTCTAAGCTGAAGCCCATATTATCCAAAAAGCACCTGGAGACAGTGATTCACGCATTCATTACATCTAGGCTTGATTACTGCAATTCACTTCTGTTTGGCGTCAGTCAAGCCACCATTGCACGATTACAACTGGTTCAGAACGCAGCTGCCCGATTTTTAACCAGCACACGCAAAAGAGAGCACATTACACCAGTCTTGGCCTCCCTTCACTGGCTACCGGTTCATCTTCGAATCCAATTCAAAATTCTCATGTATGTCTACAAATCGCTGAACAGTCTCGCCCCCGCCTATCTCTCGGATCTGATACACCCATATGTCCCTCCACGTGCTTTGAGGTCAGAGGATCAGGTACTCTTAATAGTTCCAGAAACTCGCCTTAAGCGCAGGGGTGACAGAGCGTTCTCTGTAGCAGGCCCAAGACTCTGGAACGAGTTACCGCTGCTCATCAAACAGGCCCCCTCCCTCTCGGTTTTCAAATCCCGGTTAAAAACTCACTACTACTCCATCGCTTTCAATGCCAGCTGATGTGTACTGGATCGTTTGATTTATGATCTGCAATGTTTTTATGTTTTTCGTGTTGTACTTCATTGTATGTGTTGCCTGTTGCGTGTTTGTTTGTCCAGCACTTTGGTGGACTTGTTCCTGTTTAAAGTGCTTTATAAATAAAATGGTATGGTATGGTATGGTCTGTCCGCCTGTTCTCTGTCTCTCCATTTGATTTTCAGCCTGTTTCAGTTTCTTTCTCCACTTCTCACCTTTCTCTTGCTCCCTACCTCACATCCCTTTGTTGTCGTCATTGGCCGTCATTGGTTTTTCCGCTCTCTAAGGCAGTGGAGGTGAAACGGCACGATCCTGGTATGACCTGGGATTTGCACACCTGGGAATGAGTAGCAGCGAAGGGGCAGGAGGCCCTCTCATTCCCAAAGATTTATCACAGGACCTTGAGCGGTATATGAGGCAAGAGAGGCGATCAGAGGAATGAAAACCAGCAAACCCCAACCGCTGGCTGAAGCATCCGGCTTTACATGCCAAGACTACACCAAAACCAAGAGCCTAGGGCTTCAGCGGAATGAAAAGTGTGGAAGTACATGTATGGGATACATGTGTGAAAGCAGTTTTTATTACCCTGCGGATAGGTTAACACACACAGATTAGAACCAGGTTAGTTCTCCTTTTCTTTTTATCCCCTTGGATATTACAGATGAGGCTTACATGAGTGTTGGCCACTTCTCCCTGAAACCCAATAAGGACACCGTACACTCCTACATGCTACACAGTTTCATTCAAGCTCAGTGTTTTTCTTTTCCCCTCATTAGTAGATGGTTAACCACTAATGCTTAGCATATCTGCTCAACTTTTCCTCCTTCCATCATTGGTCTAGCCAGGAACAGATGGACCAAAACCACCATTTATCCCTCTCCATTCTGATTTCCATCATTCCCACGACTTCTTTTACAATAATCTCTCCTTCTGAAACAGAAAATCACTCCAGTTCTGCATGTCTGCTTGTGGTAAATCACAAGAGACGGTATATGTGGTTTAATAGGATAAGCCTTTTGGGGTTGTGTTGTGCTTGGGAACACTGATCTGGCTGTTTCCGTCATCTCAAAGACACATGTTTAGACCTGAGGGTGTTATTTTGATCCTGTTAGTGGTCTTGGAAAAGTCCCGGTTTGACTCCATGAAGAGAACTGTATGAAAACCTTTGGGTCTGTGTGACCTGATGCTGATTGCATGCAGTTTGGGAGACGGTTCGTTTTCAGTGGTACAGTGGTTTGGGTCATTGTTTGAATCATTTTAGCTAACACAATCTTACTACCGGTACATGTATTTAAGATCCTCTCTTTCAATACATGTTACGTTCAAGATCTAGAGAACGTTTAGTTGCGTTATTTTGGATTTGATTTGGAGAGCGGAAGGAAGGAAGGAGTGAGGAGTTCAGAGGAGCTGTTATTCTGGGTGGTAAAAAAGAGTTTCCAGATGACTAGGCTATTACAGCAACAGTTAGCGAGACAGGTAGGAAGGTACTTGGTGTGTCATCCAGACAGAGAATAGATGATATGGAAACCTGGTGGTGGAATAGTGACGTGCAGGAAGTTGTTCAAAGAAAGAGGTTAGCCAAGAAGAAATATGACAGTGAGAGGACTGAAGAGAGGAGACAGGAATATAAGGAGATGGGATATAGAGCAAAGAGGGAGGTAGCTAAGGCAAAGCAGAAGGAGTATGATGAGTTGTATGGGAGGCTGGGCATGAAAGAGGGCGAGAATGACTTATATTAATAGGCAAAACAGAGGGATCAGGCTGGAAAGGATGTGCAGCAGGTTAGGCTTGTTAAAGATAGGAATGTAATGTTGTTCTAACAAGTGAGGAGATTGTGATGGGAAGATGAAAGGAGTATTTTGAGGAGCTAATGAATGAAGAGAATGAAAGAGAAAGAAGGGTAGGTCATAGAAACTGGACCAGGAAGTGGGAAAGATTAGTGAGGGTAAAGTTTAGAAAGCTTTGAAAAGAATGAAGACAGAAAAGGCAGTAGGACCTGATGACATACCAGTGGAGGTTTGGAAATGTCTTGGAGAGGTGGCAGTGAGGTTTTTGACTTAAATATTCAATGGAATATTTGATTGTAAGAAAATGTCTGAGGAATGAAGAAGAAGTGTGCTGGTGCCCATTTTTAAGAACAAGGGTGATGTACAAATTAAGTTGATGAGCTACACGATGAAGATCTGGGAGAGAGTTGTGGAAGCAAGACTTGGACAAAAGGCGACTATCTGTGAGCAGCAGTATGGTTTCATGCCAAGAAAGGACCACAGATGATCATCTTTGCTTTGAGGATGATAATGGAGAGGAACAGAGAGGGTCAGAAAGAACTCCATTGTGTCTTTGAGAATTTAGAATCCGTATATGACATAGGGCCGAGGGAGGAGGTGTGGTATCGTATGAGGAAATCTAGAGTTGTAGAGAAGTATGTTAGACTGGTACAGGACATGCTTCCTCTTTGCTTTCACCTCCTCTGTGGCAGCCCCCGCAAAGAGGAGCAACTGAAACAACAACAGCAACATAATACAAATGTATATTATTATTATTTTGTTCTACATGGAGAAAAAGGGATATTTTCATTAAAATATTATTTACTCATAGCAACCAAGACCTAGACTTTAAAAATTATATATTGACATTTTTTAAGGCAAAATACAAAAATATCCCTTATTTTATTTTTGGATGACACTGAGGGCGCCCAGCTCTTTTTCCTAATTGTTGCCTTATTTCAGTTTGTTTTGTAGTGATTTGATGATGATAAACTGGGTCAGAGGGTTCATTTCCTCTACTGAGCTGGGGTTTCAGTAGCGAGCAGGTCAAAAGGTCAAACACCCAAAACAGCCTTCCTGTCTGAGCAGTGGATTCAGTTGCTGAGTTATTGTGACACCTAATCGTTGAGATTACCTCCTCCTGAGTTTACAGGATGGAGACAGAGGTCACAAACTGAATGAGATGTCTCGTCTACAGAAATACAGAACAAACTGAGCTGGAGCTCGCGAAATGTAAACGCTCTATAAAAGAGAAAACCGTGTTTATTATTTCTTCCTCAACATTTGGAAATGTTTAGCCCGCACAACTCTGAACAGACCTCTCAAAGCAAACTTTGCTAAATTAAAGTTGGGATTATCTTCTTTAGGAATAAAAATGATGGATTTATTCTTTGTTTTAAGTCTATCCAAGGGTTGATTACAATTGTGAAATCATATTAAAGTCTGAGCTAAGCTGAAATGAATGTGTAGAACATGTTTTTCAGCTCACAGAACAATGTGTTATTAATCAACCGGTCCATTGTCAATGATTAATATGTTTATTTAAAAAACAAACTGAACCTAGAAATAATTTCTGCTCTGAAATGAAGGTTGGCAAAACCCCAGTACAGCCTAAATATATATAAAAACAAGTCAAATTTAAATTTTTATGGTACCAAACTGCTCACATGTTCAGTCCCAGTCAGTTCATTGTACTGTACCTCCCTGGCCGAGGTTCAGTGTGGGTCGAGTCGAGCTGAAGATTTGTCGTCAGCAGACTGCAGGCGCTGACTGATGATACTCAGTTACCGGTATATTTGTCCATGAAACTCAATGAATCCAATCAGTTACTTTAGTTACAAGCATGTCTTCAAGACATAAAAACTTGGATGACCCTTAATTTTCTGCTTTTAAACTCAGACAAGACCGAGGTTGTGGTTTTTGGACCTGACCATCCAGTGGTGTAGTCTACATTTTTGTAGTGGGCATACCGTGCTTAGAAACCAAAGTACACTGGTTAGTAAAGTGTAACCGTCAATTTATATATTGAACAGTTCCAAATTTCTCTGATGCTTATATTTGAATAAATGAACAACAAACTTTGTCCAACAGCTGGCTTTGTATTAAAAACATGTTATATAATTTATAAAACAGTATCAAAGAAAAGTACTGCACACCAATAGGATTAGATGACATGTACCTAATGGTATGTCATGTACCATTGGGCACTTTTAAGTGGGTATACTGAAATTCTTAAGTTTTTCTAGTGGGTATACTGTACTCCATATACCCGAGTATCACGTAGACTACACCACTGTGACCATTTTAGGAATACATTTTTCAGTGTTTCGCCCTCCTGGCATTAATCTGGCCTCCAACTCTAATGTTAAAAATCTTGGTGTTATTTTTGATCAGGACATGTCTTTTATTCCCCACATTAAAAACATTACTAGAACCACCTTCTTCCACCTGTGTAATATCACTAAAATTAGAAACACCTTATCTAAAAATGATGCAGAAAAACTGGTTCATGCATTTGTCACGTCTAGACTGGACTATTGCAATGGTTTATTATCTGAGTGTCCAAAAACGTCTTTAAAACATCTTCAGTTGATCCAAAATGTTACTGCCAGAGTCTTAACTGGAGTTAGTAGGAGAGAGCATATATCTCCAGTTTTAGTTTCTCTCCATTGGCTCCCTGTCAAATCCAGAACTGAATTCAAAATCTTACTTCTAATCTACAAAGCCCTCAACAACCTAGCTCCATCTTATATTCGAGATCTTATTGTTCCATATTTTCCAAACAGAGCACTTGGCTCTCAGACAGCAAGTTTACTTAAGTGGTTCCTTGAAGTTGATTTCACACCAGATAGTCCGGTAGACTTGGTTCAGTTGGGGACCAATATTCATAATATTTGATTTGAGCTGGTGCGGTTTGCATTCACACTGCACTGTGCAGTCGAGCCAACCTGTTTGAACCAACCTGTTCCCCCACTCGCCTGTGGTGGCGCTGCACCAAGAACTACTGAAAGAAACGACAGAAAAACCTCTGAAGAAGACACTTCTTCTTCTGGAAATAAAAACAAAAATAGAGTGGTGTCAAATATGAGCGGTTTTAGGAGTTCTACTTTGTCATTTTCCAGCAACGGACTCTGCATGAGCAGAAGATGAGGCAGAAGACCATGGAGAATGTAGTTTTTACCACAAGGCAAGCTGACGGCTCCACATGAGGTAAGAGAAATGTGTTTTTGTTTGCCCAGAGCTGTAGTCCACTTCTTGCTTGCAGAGCCATGCCCGGTCTGCTTGTATTCACACTGTACTCGAACAGCAGTCAAGTTTTCTCCTACCAGACCGAGACCTAGGTTTTTAGGCGAGCCAGACTTTGCCTGTTTGCTCCTTGACAGAGTTTGATGGCACGTTCACACCTCCCCAAACAAACCGGACTTCCTAGGCAAACGGGCTAGAGTTCAAGACAACAGGACTGGTGTGAAGGGGCCTTAAGTTTCCAAAAGCAGAATGTGAAGAAGATCTTTCAGTTCTCAGGCTCCTCTCTTGTGGAATCAACTTCCAGTTTCTGTCCATGAGGCTGACACATTGTCCAGTTTTAAGACTTTCCTTTTTGATAAATCTTATAGTTAGGGTCGTCTTGTGTTTGCTGAGCTGTCCCTTAGTTATGCTATAGGTTTAAACTGCTGGAGGACAAACTGACCACATT
>JBBPBX010080131.1:0-16238 GCA_038048925.1 Garcialebias charrua | reverse complement strand
TATATATATATGTATATGTATGTATATGTATATATATATATATATATATGTATATATATATATATATATATGTATATGTATATATATGTATATATATATATACTACTGTATTGACATCATTCAGCAGCAAATCACATCCATCCATCCATCCATCCTTCATCAGCAAATGATGTCAAACATGAACACTTCTGAAAGAGCAGCAGCTACTGCATTGACATCAATCAGCAGCAAACCAGCAGCAAATCACATCCATCAGAAACATGTTGCAACCATAGTGACACCAGTGCCTTGGTGTGCAGTCCATGTCCACGTGCATGAAAAACAAGTCCATGAGCTCTAAGAAAGCTCGAAGCAGCAGAAAAAGAAAAAGAATTCCCTTACTTTGATTGAAGTGTAGGTAGACAGTCTGTATGATGTTTTTCTCAAGTTCAAACCTGGATCACATGGAACTGCTTAGCCATTGCTCATGAATGATGGGAGCATTTGAGGCCAGGTGTGAGTTCAGGTGTTCTGTTGGGGAGGTCAGCTGCCTGAAGAACTTGCATCCACTTCTCTGCTGTTCCCTGGGACTGCCACCTTTCTTTCTCCTGAGGTGAGGTGGTGAGGTGGTCTATCAGGCTGTTTGCAGTCACACATTCCTCATACAGCTCATCCATACATGTTTAGCCTGCCAAAAGGTGTTAAAGTTCATTAGTGACACATAGCCTAGGTTATGTAGTGATAAATAAATGGAAAAACGTGTATTGTTTATATTTATAAATTTAGCATTGTATGTAAACTACATTTTGAAATGTATTTATTAATTACCTATATGAACTGTGATTTTTTAAAAGATGGACAAGGTTGTATGTTTGCATAGTGTAAAGTAAATTCACAATTATGTATTTATTTGTACGTGTCAATTGTACACTTTTGTTTATAACTATCAATAATTAAACATGGTTCACCACTACACTGGAAATTATTGAATTTTTACCTGCCAACCAGGTGAAGACTTTCAGTGATCTTCTCCACTTCTTCAAGGGTTCTCCTGGTTTTGTTGTTTTTCACGTTTCTTATGTGTCCAACTGCAGAAGCATGCTGTTTCACATCAAACTGTCCACCATGGGCTACAGAAAAAGTATGCTTGCAAACAGTACAGTTCGCTTTGTAGCCATTATCATTCACGCGTTCCAGCCACACATGACATCCTCCCGTCCATCCTACAGTAGTCTGTTAGCATGTTAGCTCGTTGCTCCTACGGTCCAGCTTCGATGTTTCTGCCGTCTGGTGACACCATTCCTTTTCCCACTCGACTCTGTATTTTTGCAGCCGTTTCTTTTTTTTCCTGGGGGGAGTAGTCAGGCTCGAAGGTGATCTATGTTCACTGTTTAAATCCCCTGAATGTTTGCCGCTTGCGTCCATCTTCAAATCCTGTCGCGCCGTGTCTTCCGTAAACTGCCAAGACTGGACCAATGAGATGAGCCGGATTCTGTAGTTTCAATCACGTGTGTAAAAGGGCTGTCAGCTCATTGGTCACAGAGCAGAGCTGCTTCTTCTTCTTCTATTGTTTATTGGCGGTTGGCGAACTTATTTTAAGCACATTACCGCCACCAACCGGACTGGAAAGTGTGCATTGCCGTCTGCTCCCAATCAACACGTCATGTCAACAAACTAAAAGACACTTATGAGAGTTGTTTTTGAAAAACAACTTTTTATTTTATTTGGGTTGGATGATAAGGAAAATTGAGGACAAAGCCTTGTTTTATCTACGTCTAGCGACAATAAATAAATAAATAAAAAAAAACTTTTCTGCCAGGCTGGAACTGCTCTCTGCTGGCCAGCAGAGGGCCCCATAAGCTGTCGGGCCCCTGGGCACTCGCCCGGGGTGCCCGTATGGAAGATCCGGCCCAGAGCCTAAGTAGGGAGGCCCAGACTTCCCTCTCCCCAGCCACTTGGAGCAGCTCCTCTGGGGGAATCCCAAGGCGTTCCCAGGCCAGCCGAGAAACATAGTCCCTCCAGCGTGTCCTGGGTCTTCCTCTGGGTCTCCTCCCGGTGGGACATGCCCGGAACACCTCACCAGGGAGGCGTCCAGGAGGCATCCTAACCAGATGCCCGAGCCACCTCAACTGGCTCCTCTCGATGTGGAGAAGCAGCGGCTCTACTCCGAGTCCCTCCCGGATGACTGAGCTTCTCACCCTATCTCTAAGGGAGAGTCCAGACACCCTGCGGAGAAAACTCATTTCAGCCGCTTGTATCCGAGATCTCGTTCTTTCGGTCACAACCCAAAGCTCATGACCATAGATGAGGGTGGGAACGTAGATCGATCGGTAAATTGAGAGCTTTGCCTTTCGACTCAGCTCTCTCTTCACCACGACAGACCGGTACAGCGCCCGCTTCACTGCGGATGCTGCACCTATCCGCCTATCGATCTCACGCTCCAGTTTTCCCTCATTCGTGAACAAGACCCCGAGATACTTAAACTCCTCCACTTGGGGCAGGACCTCATCCCCGACCCGGAGAGGGCATGCTACCCTTTTCCGGCTCAAGACCATGGCCTCGGATTTGGAGGAACTGATCCTCATCCCGGCCGCATCACACTCGGCTGCAAACCGCTCCAGCGAAAGCTGTAGATCACGATCTGATGAAGCCAATAGGACCACATCATCTGCAAAAAACAGAGAAGCGATTCTAAGGCCACCAAAACGGATCCTCTCAACACCTTGGCTGCGCCTAGAAATTCTGTCCATAAAAGTTATGAACAGAATCGGTGACAAAGGGCAACCTTGGCGGAGTCCAACTCTCACTGGAAACGAGCCTGACTTACTGCCGGCAATGCGGACCAAGCTCTGACACCGGTCGTACAGGGACCTAACAGCCCATATCAATGGGCCTGGTACCCCATACTCCCGGAGTACCCCCCACAGAACCCCCCGAGGGACGCGGTCGAATGCCTTTTCCAAGTCCACAAAGCACATGTAAACTGGTTGGGCAAACTCCCACGCGCCCTCCAGGACCCTGCTGAGGGTGTAGAGCTGGTCTAGTGTTCCACGACCAGGACGAAAACCACACTGCTCCTCCTGAATCCGAGGTTCGACTATCCGACGGACCCTCCTCTCCAGAACCCCTGAATAGACCTTACCAGGGAGGCTTAATGGTACATTCAGACCGAACAGCGTTTCAACTTCCAAAAAGCTCGTCACGCACGCAAGTGGACGCACTTGGTGTCCAGACCTACTTGGACCTGAACGCCAGAAGCAAAACTGCTGCGGGATGTGTGGGAGGAGCTTACCGGTATACCGAGTCCTCACTCACTCCGCCAGGCGAGGAGCTTTTTATCTCTGTCTCTGTGGAGCAGACTTGACTGGTCGTGAAGGAATTGTCGCGAACACACAGCTACAATGAGTTTCTCTTCCATAGTCCATGACTCCGCGGGTTTTTTCTGTGTCCCACAAACAATACGTCACATAGTTGCGCAATCATTTCCGCGTCACTGACCCCCTCTCTTCTCCCCCCGACTCTCCCTGATTGGTTGACACACCAACCAATCAGGTAGAGTTGAGCGGCGTCTGAAAGTTTGAACGGCGAAATCTTCAGCATGGTGTAATGCGTGGTTTGGAGGCTGAAGCCGGTTCACGTGCACGGAAAACGCTTTCCAGCACGCTCAACACGCACGCGACGTGACGCCCGACGCCAAGACGCGGCTGGAAGCGCGTCCCCCATTGACTTTGCATGTAAGCTGGACGCTCCTGCCGTTGAAACGCTGTTAGGTCTGAATCACCATAAGAGTGTGATCCCCCTATAGTTGGAACACACCCTACGGTCCCCCTTTTTGAATAGGGGAACCACCACCCCAGTCTGCCAATCCAAGGGAACTGCCCCCGATGTCCACGCGATATTGCAGAGTCGCGTAAGCCAACACAACCCCACAACATCCAGAGCCCTAAGGAACTCAGGGCGAATCTCATCCACCCCTGGAGCCCTGCCACCGCGGAGCTTTTTAACCACCTCGGTGACCTCAGCTCCAGAGATTGGAGAGCCCGACCCAAAGTCCCCAGGCTCCGCTTCCTCAGTGGAAGACGTGCCAGTAGGATTGAGGAGGTCTTCGAAGTACTCCGCCCACCGACTCACAACATCCCGAGTTGAGGTCAACAGCACGCCATCCCCACCATAAATGGTGTTGGTCGCGTACCGCTTTCCCCCCCTGAGACGCCGGATGGTGGACCAGAATCGCCTCGAAGCCGTACGGAAGTCATTCTCCATGGCCTCTCCGAACTCCTCCCACGCCCGAGTTTTTGCCTCAGCAACCACCCGAGCCGCATGCCGCTTGGACTGTCGGTACCTATCTGCTGCTTCCGGGGTCCCACAGGCCAAAAAGGCCCAATAGGACTCCTTCTTCAGCCTGACAGCATCCCTCACCGCCGGTGTCCACCACCGGGTTCGAGGGTTGCCACCACGACAGGCACCAACAACCTTGCGGCCACAACTCTGATAAGCTGCCTCGACAATAGAGGCGCGGAACATGGCCCACTCGGACTCAATGTCCCCCGCCTCCCTCGGAACGTGTTCAAAGCTCTCCCGGAGGTGGGAGTTAAAGCTCCGTCTTACGGGAGACTCTGCCAGACGTTCCCAGCAGACCCTCACAATACGTTTGGGTCTGCCAGGTCTGACCGGCATCCTCCCCCACCATCGGAGCCAACTCACCACCAGGTAGTGGTCAGTTGACAGCTCCGCCCCTCTCTTCACCCGAGTGTCCAGGACATGCGGCCGCAGATCAGATGAGACGACAACAAAGTCGATCATCGAACTGCGACCTAGGGTGTCCTGGTGCCAAGAGCACATATGTACACCCTTATGCCTGAACATGGTGTTCGTTATGGACAATCCATGACGAGCACAGAAGTCCAACAACAAAACACCACTCGGGTTCAGATCAGGGGGGCCGTTCCTCCCAACCACACCCCTCCAGGTCTCACTGTCATTGCCCACGTGAGCGTTGAAGTCCCCCAGCAGAACAAGGGAGTCCCCAGGAGGCGCACTCTCCAATACCCCCTCCAAGGACTCCAAAAAGGGTGGGTAATCTGCGCTGCCGTTTGGCGCATAGGCACAAACAACAGTCAGAGCCCGTCCCCCCACACGTAGGCGAAGGGAGGCTACCCTCTCGTTCACCGGGGTGAACCCCAACGTACAGGCACCAAGATGGGGGGCAACAAGTATGCCCACTCCTGCTCGGCGCCTCTCACCAGGGGCAACTCCAGAGTGGAAGAGTGTCCAACCCCTCTCAAGGAAACTGGTTCCAGAGCCAGAGCCATGCGTTGAGGTGAGTCCAACTATTTCTAGCCGGAACCTCTCAACCTCACACACTAGCTCAGGCTCCTTCCCCACCAGAGAGGTGACATTCCATGTCCCAATGGCCAGCTTCTGTAGCCGAGGATCAGACCGCCAGGGTCCCCGCCCTCGGCCACCACCCATCCCACATTGCACCCGACCCCTTTGGCCCCTCCCATAGGTGGTGAGCCCATGGGAAGGGGGACCCACGTCTCCTCTTCGGGCTGTGCCCGGCCGAGCTCCATGGGTGAAAGCCCGGCCACCAGGCGCTCGCCAACTTATATATATATTATATATTAATATATATTGTTGTATAAGTTATTGTAAGGCACGTAAAACATGATTGCATAAATTAAACACTTGAATATATAGCACATAAAAACAGTTGTGATCATTATACCATTGATTATAAAGCACTTGTGAATTTTAATTGTATTTATTTAAAATGAAGTATTTTTTTTGTCCCAAACACTTTTACTGTAAACATTCATCAGAAAAATGTAGGATGCATGCAGACCCAACAGACAGACAGCAGGACATGTATGAAGACAGCAGGACACGTATGAATACAGCAGGACACGTATGAGGTGGACACGTATGAGGACAGAAGGACATGTATGAGGACAGAAGGACATGTATGAAGACAGGACATGTATGAAGACAGCAGGACATGTATGAAGACAGCAGGACATGTATGAAGACAGCAGGACATGTATGAAGACAGCAGGACATGTATGAAGACAGCAGGACATGTATGAAGACAGCAGGACATGTATGAAGACAGCAGGACATGTATGAAGACAGCAGGACATGTATGAAGACAGCAGGACATGTATGAAGACAGCAGGACATGTATGAAGACAGCAGGACATGTATGAAGACAGCAGGACATGTATGAAGACAGCAGGACATGTATGAAGACAGCAGGACATGTATGAAGACAGCAGGACATGTATGAAGACAGCAGGACATGTATGAAGACAGCAGGACATGTATGAAGACAGCAGGACATGTATGAAGACAGCAGGACATGTATGAAGACAGCAGGACATGTATGAAGACAGCAGGACATGTATGAAGACAGCAGGACATGTATGAAGACAGCAGAGACATGTATGAAGACAGCAGGACATGTATGAAGACAGCAGGACATGTATGAAGACAGCAGGACATGTATGAAGACAGCAGGACATGTATGAAGACAGCAGGACATGTATGAGGACAGCAGGACATGTATGAAGACAGCAGGACATGTATGAAGACAGCAGGACATGTATGAGGACAGCAGGACATGTATGAGGACAGCAGGACATGTATGAAGACAGCAGGACATGTATGAGGACAGCAGGACATGTATGAGGACAGCAGGACATGTATGAGGACAGCAGGACATGTATGAAGACAGCAGGACATGTATGAAGACAGCAGGACATGTATGAGGACAGCAGGACATGTATGAGGACAGCAGGACATGTATGAAGACAGCAGGACATGTATGAAGACAGCAGGACATGTATGAAGACAGCAGGACATGTATGAGGACAGCAGGACATGTATGAGGACAGCAGGACATGTATGAAGACAGCAGGACATGTATGAAGACAGCAGGACATGTATGAGGACAGCAGGACATGTATGAAGACAGCAGGACATGTATGAAGACAGCAGGACATGTATGAAGACAGCAGGACATGTATGAAGACAGCAGGACACGTATGAGGACAGCAGGACATGTATGAAGACAGCAGGACATGAATGAAGACAGCAGGACATGTATGAAGACAGCAGGAGACACATGGGGTAACAGGCAGCAACAGGTTTGATCTTCAGTCACTCACTCAAACACAGCCTATCATATCAGCCACACATCCCTGCATGTTTTTTAGCATCCCTTTGCATGTTTTACACGTAACAATAGCCAACGTTAGATTAGCACAAACAAGCTAATAGCACAGTTAGCATCCACGTGCGCAAACAAGGAGAGGATTTATATTAAAATAAAAAATAAATTAAAAAAAACCACAAAACTGGAGTTGTGAATTGTGTCACACAACAACCCGTTTGGTTTGTCAACATTGTATGAATATTACAAAAATAGTAGTTGTTGTGATAGTGTAACTAACTTACCTTTGAAAAAATATCAGGGTGATGAGTAGGGTTGGGCATCGTTTGAATTTGAGCGATTCCGGTTCCGATTCTTCGTTTCGATTCCGATTCTTTTCGATTCTCAATTCTTATTCTTTTTGTAAGCGAGGTTAAAAAAAAAGACATGTCAATTCAATTCAGTTCAGTTTATTTATACTGTATAGCTCCAAGTCACAACAGAAGTTGTCTCAGGGCACTGAACAGAAACAATCAAATATAAAAATAATAAGTTAACAGAAACTTTAATATAAAAATAATAAGTTAACAGAAACTTTAATATAAAAATAATGGTAACACTATTTATCTGAGGAGACTGCTTTGAGTTTAACTCCATGTTATAAATGAGCTACAGTAGTTAGCCAAAGTTCTTTCAGGATGAAATAATTTGAACTTCTGTTTGAATTTAATGCTATGAACTTTTTCCTTTTTGTTAAATTTACTATGAATTTCTCACAGGGCAGATTAGAGCCAACATGGAGGACTCACCAGTCCACAATAGAGCCATCATAGAGAACTCACCAACATATACTGTATTATTATTATTATTATACATATAATATTGTCCAGTGTCTGATGCTGCAGTCATGTTACTGAGCTCCCACTGATGGGCTAACCTGGTTCCACCAGCAGCAGCAGGATCTTCAGACAGAACAGCTGGTGGGATGTCCTGGTATCTGCAGCCCTCTCTCCATTTGTTTCTTCATGGACATGGAGCTGTGACATTATGTTGTGCCTCTTCCTCAGCAAAAAGTTCCTCCAGTGGAGACTTTCTGGACAGACTGCAGGAAGTTCCTAAACAAACAACAGGTTTATCAGTATTATCAGTAAAAAGAGATTATTAAATCATTTTTAAGACTGAGAATGTGTACAATTATTAGCTCTGTTGTTATTGCCTAACTAACCTATTCAATAATTCTTCAAACTGTGACATTCACTCATAATGGAATGAAAGAGAACATAAACAGAAATTATATAACAATGAAAACTAGAGACATTAAAACATTTTAAAAGACACTGAGAGAACTTTAAATGGATTAAGAATGTTAATAAGTGTTGGATTTGAGTGCAATGTAAGTGCAATCCATGGAGTTGAATCCACATCTGAAAAGGGATGTAACTTTTCACAACACATGCTGTAACTGTTCTGTGTCTCTCTTCATTCAGTAACACTGACGTTTTTACCTTAGACTGTCACTGGTGAACACCGTGGAGCCATTTCAGGTCGTTTGTCTAAGAAAACAATACGAGCTAACATTAGCATCATGTTTGTATTTGAGCTGACTTACCGCTTTAAGTGGAATATAACTTGTTAGCTGCCTTAATGTTGGTATGAGACGTAGTTTATAGTTTATTTATTTACCTGATGGAGCCGAAGAGAACGTAGCGAAAAGTCCGGCGGAGCGTTTTGCAGACGGACCACTGTTACTTCCGGTCGGACACGAAGCGAAAATAAATAATCCAGTGGAGCGCGTTAAAGACGGGACACTTTTTTACTTCTCTCCTTTGCATGATAGAAAATTATTGCAAGTGCTGCACTGACCTGACTGGTCATTTTTATTAAAGTTAAGCCACGCTTTCGATCGCAGATGCACACTTCCGGTGGATTCTTCTTCGGTGTTGGCGGCTACTTCCGGTCGGCTAACTAGCATCGAACATAGGAATCGCCAATTAATATTTTGAACGATTCCGGGAAAACCGGACAGTTAGTCCCGGTTCCGAACGATTCTCGATTCTCGATGCCCAACCCTAGTGATGAGCCTTCAGGTGTCGCTTCAGATTCGTGGTGTTTTTCCCACCAAGTTTTAAGCCACATTTCCCTCCGTCTCCCTCCACCACGATACATTCGGTTCTTCTCTCAGCTGGGTTAAATACAAAATTAGTCCATAAATCCTTTCTGGGCTTGCGGCCACCGAGCCCCTTCGTGCAACAACGTGCAGCATCTTCCATGGTTCAGGTTGAAAAGGAAGTCACAGGTGAGCGCGTGGCCGTGGCGCATCAGCACCGCGGTGGTGGGCGTGACCAAACAGCTGACTTTCCGACACAGAATATAATTATGGGCAGAAATATAAATTATTGACGGACCACCGACTAACATTTTCGTTCAGTCTCGTCTCGTCAACGAAAACTCACACACATTTCGTCACGTTTTAATCATTAAAGAGCAATGTTTATTTAGTTACTGTCTCATTATTGTCATGAAAAAAGGGGGTGTTGACGAAAAATTTACGTTAACGTTACGTCAACGAAAACAACACTGCTTGAAACCACGTAAAATGGTTTAAAAAAAGAAATTTAAAGTTGAACACTTACGGTAGTTATTAAAACTATGTAAATGTATTCAACAATTTACAAAAGTTGAACTTAAAATATTAAATACAAAGTAGAATCATATAGAAATCATTAGTTAAAAAGAAAAAAAATCAATTCCACTTAGGGGGCCCCCTACTGGCCCTGCGGTCCTAAGCAACCACTTTGTTTGCTTATGCCCTGGGGATCCAAATAAATAAACAGATAAACAAACTCAGTCAGATATGGTGGAGGTAGTGTGATGGTCTGGGGCTGCTTTGCTGTGTGAGGACTTGGACGACTAATGGAGAAAACAATTGCATTCTCTCTGCAAGAGGTTCTGGAGACTGTCCAGACATCAGCTCTTTTAGCTGAATCTCATTTGGGTTCTGATCCAAAACACACCAAGTTCCTCCACAGCCATGTGAAAGACTCAGTTATTGTAAACACCTGATTGTAACTGTTTCAGTTCAGGGTGGCAGAACCAAGGTTAAGGACGTTATAACTTTTCCACATAGTTTAAACAAATAAAAAATATCTCAACTGTGGTTCGATTTGTTTGGTATGAACATTTATGATGAACATTCATGATGATGTCATTGTGACAAATAAGCAACAACAGAGGAAATCTGCATGTGATACTTTTCCACAGCATTGTACGACGTTAGACTTGAAAATTTTAAATTTATTTAGAGCCCAACAACACCCAGGTTGATCCACAGTGAACCACATTTGCTCTGTGAACCACTCTAGCTGTGAAACGCCGACCCTTTGGTGCAGCTGTTGACCCCTGGGAGGACACTGATTCTTTGTGACACCTACTTTTAACACCCTGTGGACATGTCCTGACACCAAAACCATGAAAGTACTTTGTCGCATAAGAATCCAGCTCAAAGCAAGGAGCGCATGAAAAAAAAAAAAACTGCCTTTTAATGAAAGCACAACCTGCCACGTTTATATATTTATTACACTGAACATCCTTTTGTATCACATTTGGTTCATTGCACTTCTTAAACGGTTGCACAGAACATGTCACATGAAGGATTTTTTTCCATGCTCCGGTCCAGACAGTGAGTCTTTCAGTGCCGCGTTAACAGAGACAGGAAGTTGAGGTGCCTGGCTGAAGAATGTCTCACTCTCAGGTCCCACCCACAGGAAATGCCTGTCCGGCCTGTGAGAGCCATGCGCTGATGAAAAGACGTCTTCTGTTCGTGGAGTTCAGGAACGATCTGCCGTTGAGATGAGGAGACGCCTGGTGGGTGTCAGGGTGGGGTCAGAGGTTACAACCCAGGGACACTGGAGACGAGTGGACGTCCTGAACTAACCATTTTAAAGTGGGGCTTTGTGTATAAATTGTGAACAGTTAATATCTTACCTGTTGTACATAGTCGTTTGAACAACCTCAGTTTGAAAAATAAATTTCAAAGCTGCCTTCCATCTGTGTTTAGAAGTTGGAAACTGACCAACCAGAGCTTTGGAGAGCCCCGATGAGCCCTTAGCTTCAAGTCCAATATGGTTGACTCACATAGGAAAACGATGGAGGCGTAAATATAGGCGCTCATCATACACCACCTATAGTCGGACAAGCAGTGGTGCTTGAAAGATTGTGAAGACTTTATAATTTTCTATATTCCTGCATAAATTTGACCTAAAACATCATCAGATGTTCCCACAAGTCCTAAAAGTAGATAAAGAGAACCCAGTTAAACAAATGAGACTAAAATATTGTACTTGGTCATTTATTTATTGAGGAAAATGATCCAATATTACATATTTGTGATGGTAAAAGTATATGAACGTCTAGGATTATCAATTAATTTGAAGGTGAAATTAGAGTCGGGTGTTTTCAATCAACGGATGATGATCAGGTGTATATGGACACTGTTTGATTTAAAGAACAAGATCTATTCAAGTCTGCTCTTCACAATGTTTGTGGAAGTGGATCATGGCAGGAACAGAGGAGATTTCTGAGGACCTCAGAAAAACAGTTGTTGATGCTCATCAGGCTGGACGAGGTTACAAAACATCTGTAAAGAGCTTGGACTCCACTGATCCACAGTCAGACAGAATTCAAATCCATTGTTTCCCTGCCCAGGAGTGGTGGACCAACAAAGATCACTCCAAGGAGTGAATAGTCAGTGAGGTCACAAAGAACCCCAGGGTAACTTCTCAGCAACTGAAGGTCTCTGTCACATTGACTGATGTTGAAGTTTATGAGTCCACCACAAGGAGAACACTGAACAACAATGTTGTGCATGGCAGAATGGAAGGAGAAGACACTGCTCTCCAAAAAGAACATTGCTGCTCCTCTATAGTTTGATAAAGATCATATGGACAAACAGAAGACTGTTGGAAGAAAGTTTTGTAGACGGATGAGACCAAAATAGAACGTTTTGGTTTAAATGAAATGAAAGGAAAACTGTGTTCCTGCATAAGAACCTGATCCCATCTGTTAAACATGGTGGTGGTAGTATCATGGTTTGGGCCTGTTTAGCTGCATCTGGGCCAGGACAGCTGGTCATCATTGATGGAACAAATGAATTCTGAATTATATCAGAGAATTTTAAAGGAAAATGTCAGAACATCCGTCCATGAACTGAATCTCAAAAGAAGGTGGGTCATGCAGCAACAATGACCCTCAGCACACAAGATGTTCTACCAAAGAATGGTTCAAGAAGAATAAAGCTCATGTTTTGGAATGGTCAAGTCAAAGTCCTAACTTTTAATTCCATCCAGATGTTGTGGAAGGTGAGCAGGACTGATCAGCAGTTACCAGAAACTTTTAGTTGCAATTATTGCTGCATTTGGGGGGAGGGAATCAGATCTTGAAAGCAAAGGTTCCCTTACTTTTATCATCACAAATATGTAATATTGGATCATTTCCTTCAATAAATACATGACCAAGTTTGATCTCATTTGTTTAACTGAGTTCTCTTTATCTACTTTTAGGACTTGTGTGAAAATCTGATGATGTTTTAGGTCATAGTTATGCAGGAATAGGAACAATTATAAAGAGTTCACAAACTTTCAAGCAGCTCTGTGGACTGCTGTCATCCTTTTTTTTTTTCCATTTATAGATGGCCTCCCTTCACACCTTATAGCCATCCTCTCACTCCAATATGTATTTTTTTTTTTTTTAATAATAGAGAAAGAAAGAAAGAAAAGAGAAGAGAAAGTAGACAACAAAACAACAATTATCCACAGAAAGGGCACAATGCAAACACACCAAACCTCCGTACACAATCCTGCAAAGCACATGACAGGACACAGCAACTAAACATACAAACATAAAGACTGATAATATTCATGACCTTGCAGTAGATTTCTATAAATACACATACCCATACCTACAAATATATATACAATATACATACATATATATTTATATTCAGTTATATACCCATCTACATACATCTATATATACATCCCTGCATCCATTTGTGTGTGGTTGTGAGCATGCATAAGTGAATAAGGTTCCTCCAATAGAACATTTAGTAGCGAATGTGAAGCATCAGAGACCCGTCCCCCCAAAGCCCGAGACAGACGAAGGGGCGATCAAAGCCCAAGACCCCAGGAAGGACCCTGAGCCCAGAGTCCCCAGGACCACCCGAACAGGACGAGCCACTCGTCCACTCCCCAGATCCGACCAAGTGGAAGAACCGGACGAACCCCACCAGGGACCACACACAATGACCCCCCGGTGTCAACAGCGACAAATACACAAGCCCCCGCCGGAGCCCGCCGTACCGACGTAGCCCCAGGGCCGGTCACCGAGGCTCGGGCACCGGGGACGCCCATCCCTCAGGTCCAGACCCGACAGGACCAGAGGACCCGAGCCCCACCAGGCAGCCACCAGGCCGAGCTGACAAACGCCCAAGCGCCCAGCCCCAGATAGTGAGGGCCCCAAGCACGCCCGCAGGCAGAGGAACACCCACCAGGGGGCCACGTGGCAGGAGCGCAACTCTGAGTAGCTGTCATCCTAAAACAGTCTCAAAGGTTTTACACCAGTTCATGCAGTTTCACAGTCGTAGGTGATTTACATTGAATTATGCGTTTTTGCAAGAATATGCAGCAGCAATGAGGTGTAGCACTTCCAGTGAAGCCTGCAGCTGCTTTTGTCAGGAATGTTTCAATATTTCTGCTAAAACAACTCTGTAAAGTGAGATGAATGGTTCAAATATTAGCAGTGGGTTTGCTTTCAGTGGTCAGCCATGATTGGACCAACTTCCAAATATCTGCTTATTGCCCAAGTTAATTAACAGTGGGTAGAGCGAAAGCTTTATCCTTCTTTCAACAACAACCGAGTTTGCATTGCTTCGACTCGGCTAACTTTTCAGATGTTGAGGTCAAATCTGACGTGGTAGTAGCTGAGAGTCATTTACACTCTCCAAGGACGGAACTGCTAGAACTTTAACTCTTCATCAATAATTGCGAGCCATGAAATCGTCAACAAAAAAACTTAGTAAGCACCCTCATTTTTAAGTATTAAGTAATAACTCATTTTAAGTAGTAGTTTTAAGTAAAATGAGAGACAAATGAAAAAAAAAAGATGGCTTTTCTGTTGCAGTGAGTCTTAAATTTCAGACTGAGCCAAACTGTAACCATCTCTTGCCCACAGTCTGAATGCTCCATCTGCCTGCGTGTCTCACACACAGACAGAAAACACAAGCGTCCACAGACTTTGCTGTGACGTCCGCACACTCATGCTCCTTTCACAAAACACACACATGCAGACCTGCGAGTTGACATGTTCAGAAGAAATAAGAGCTTCAGGGCAGGGTTGACCCCGTTCCTGCTTTCTCAGCAAATCTTTTCTTTTTGCACCTCGGCAGCAGCTCAGACATCATACGCTGCCTTGAAGATATGGCATTTCTGTTCCCGTTGTGAAAAAAGAGAAGGCCAGGCAGTGTTTTTACATCCTGCTTGTACTTTAGTACATTCCGTATGAAACTGAGCGTGGTCTATTTAGTGGGCAGCTATTTATAAATGTGAGCGACTGGCAGGGCCGGCCCAAGCCTCTTTGGGGCCCTAAGCAAAATTTGGATGGGGGCCCTCTGTTTCTACTAATAATGTGAATTACAGCAAGTTGGTTTTATCATTCTCCCACCTGATAAAACGTATTGCAACTCTGACAGCCCTTTTAATGCATATATGTAATCTATTGCAGGGGTGTCAAACTTATTTTTGATTTTGCCCTTTTTTGCGACATTATCTAGCGTTAGTTATGTGTCTCCACCGGTGCTTAATAAGCTTGGATGTGGACTTTGCATTGCATGGCAAGAAGCTCATATTACCAGTGAAACGTGATCTACCGCGGCCACTAGGAGGCCCCCCCAAGACTAATGTCTTTCTTTCCTTTCTGCATGTATAGAGCGATTTCTACATAATCAAATATACATACACACAAATATATGATATATATGATCTATATATCATTATGAAAATAATGAAACGCCCACACCTGCCTCTATCCTCATTCGCCCCACTCTGGGCCCCTGAGCAAGGCCCTTAACCCTCACCATCTGCTCCCTAAAAACAACAACAACAAAAAACAGGTCTCTCTTGAAAATGAGTTCTCGTGGCTCAATGAGACTACCTGGATAAATAAAGGGTAAATGAAAATGAAAATAAAAATCTGAACTTTATGATGAAGTTGTGTGTAATAGATAGGGATGGGGCAGATCCGATCCAGTATCGGTATCGGTATCCGATACCAGCATTATTTAAGTATCGGGTATCGGATCAAACCTGCCGATACTTTTCCGATCCAGCTTCAAAGAGCACTTGTGTTCAATCACAATCTGTGACTGCCCTTTTTAACATTGTGTGAGATAAACCCAATGAAGACACTCTTAAGCCTTACAATAGGGGGTTCCCTATTGTAAGGCTTAAGAGTGTCTTCATTGGGTTTATCTCACACAATGTTAAAATGAATAGTTTGGGTGCAAAAGTTTCATTATACAGAGTCAAATACCTGAACAGTATCGGATCGGGAAAGTATCGGTATCGGTCGATACTGAGTTAATAAGTATCGGTATCGGATCGGAAGTGAGAAATGTGGATCGGTGCATCCCTAGTAATAGAATCATATCATTAAAAAAACTTAGCTCCTCTTCGGGGGGCCCCCTAGTGACCCTGGGGCCCCAAGCGGCCGCTTAGTTCGCTTATGCCTTGGGCCGGCCCTGCTGGAACTATAAACAGAGAAGCCCCCCCAAAAAAAGGTTTATGAGCAGTGGGAACTGTCAAAAGAATATCACAGCAGCTCGAAAAATCTATTGTGTCTTGTCCAGTGGTGGGATGTAACAAAGTACAAGTTCTTTGTTACTGTACTTAAGTACATTTTCCATGTATCTGTACTGTACTTAAGTAGAGTTAAACATGGGTACTTTTGACTTTTACTCCACTACATTTTACATTAAGTATCTGTACTTCAATCAATCAAGCAATCAAGCAATTTATTCATTTGAAATTTAAAAAAACACAAGAATACTGTTTACAAA
>JBBPBX010080129.1:0-12319 GCA_038048925.1 Garcialebias charrua | reverse complement strand
TATTATCTTAGTTGTAGATACTTATACAGTAATGAAGTAATAAAGTACAATATTATATGCTAAAGAAATGGGTTTAAAAATGCTTATTGTGCAGGAAGTAACTTAGTCTGAAATATTTAATATAACATCTCTAAATGAAATATATATGTGAACAGATTTGACACACTATTTGGCAAGAAACTGGTCAGTTTTGTCTCTCTGTCACCCTTAACTAATGCATAATAAACGATTATTAATGATTTATAAAGTGTTTATAAGGGAATTATTAACATATCTATAAACTATTTATTAGCCATCTATAAGGGAAACCTTATTGTAAAGTGGTACCCAAATTTGTATTTGGAAATTGAATCTATGGTAGGTCGATGCAAACTGCATGCTTTCAAACCTCACTAAGCCTTCAGTTAACTCAATAACGTTAAAATTGGTTCTGAATACAACAGCTGAACAATCACAGTCTAAATACCAACAGGACAGATAAATATGAAAACACTCGGCAACATGATGTGAATTTCAAGCTCAGGACCAACAGTTGCCCTTGTTTGTTGTCATGTACGACCTGAACTGTGCCGTGAACTGTTGGGCTGTTTGGAAACCCGTTTTGAAATATTCTTGTTTTGGCATTTTCGTTTTGTAATTACATGCAGCAGCATCTTGAGTGAACAGCTCTGACACCCTGGGGTACAGCTAGTCTTGTGAAATAGCCTCATATTCGCTGCCCATTATGAGATCTTACAGAGCTGATTATCCGTGCTAACGACTCAAGCGAATGGCTGCTCTCGCCAGGCTCAACAAGCCATTTAGGTGTTTCCGTCTCTCACGTTTCCCTCTTAATGTGACTATACGGAGTAAAAAGAATGACATTAGTGAAATCATTTTTATGAATTTGAGCTTGTTACTCGAGGTTTTCAGCGTAATGCATTGTTCATTTATTCCATAAAGCTGTTAGGCACACCAACTTTTATGGCTGTGCTGCTTTATTATTGAATTTCAAGTAGTTTCTGTCAGTCTATTTTAAGGACTACATGTGTGCTCTTTTTTGCTTTGTTTTTATTCACTCTATTTGATATAATTATGATTTCTGAGGTAATTACCCTTATCATGTTTTCTAACTCCTATTAATCTGTTCACTCATACTAAAGGGTCAACTTACAATCACTTGCAACTTGAATTTAATCTTCCATTTGGCATCTGGACAATACATCAAATAACTTAAAAAGTACTCTAAATTTGTGATCTACTATAAAACTAATGGAGGTTTTTAGACAAGAACTTGGTGTAATTCATGTCTGCACACTTAGACATACGCCAGTGTCCCACTTATAACTTAAATGACTAGTTTAGTTAACCTTCCTGTTTAAGTTTAACACATTGTTATGACAGCAGTAGTGCACTGCATAATTTCTAAGGCATTAGCATCAGTCATCGGCCCGCCTGCTATAAATACACCTGACAGCACAACTTTTTCAGGAGCGTTCATCTCGGGATAGCGCACAAGACTCCAGAGGTGAAGTACTTTGATCATACAAGCTCATGAAATATATGCTGACTTCTATCACCTGTGGGACTGCTGTTCTGATAGAGCCAATGATATGTGCCCCTATTAGTCTCTAAGGATTGTTCTTAGCCCACTTTCACCCGATCTGTGCCAATTAAGTGGCAGAATTATGTATATTAGTTGGAGTCACTTGTAATTCCACACAAAGAAATGCATATAGGGATGGATGACAGAGGCGTACCATTGAATAATTAGAGGGAATTTTCAGAGCCCTGCAAGCTCAATCATCTACTGGCATGTGCTAACTATTTTTAACCTGTTCTTTGCTCCTATCCTACCCTCGTTCTTCTACACACCTCACTACAGAAATAAAAAAACTAACTAACCTTCTGTGTAAGTTGCTACTTATAGGGATACTGTAGTTCAGTGGGATTCTGTCTATAAACAATTATTATCATACCTGTGGTAGATAGCCTTTTGGAGAAGTAAAGTTGATTTTAACCAGACTGATGTGCTATAGTCTCAGCAAGGCAAAGACAATTGTTGTCGTTTCAAAACAACTCTATTCACAAAAACTTCATAATTTCATATCTAACTAATTACAGATAGTCCTCGGGTTACGACGGTCTCGAGTTACGACGTTTTGTGTTTACGACGCATCTCCCATTTACTATGAACAGCTTTTTTTCGAGTTACGCAGCGGCCGCTGCGGCGGAAGAATGCAGTATTGTACTGTACGCGGTGCAGCGGAGGAGGGATACACAGGCAGATGGATACACAGGCAGAGGGATACAGAGGCGGAGGGATACACAGGCAGAGGGATACAAAGGCGGAGGGGTACACAGGCAGAGGGATACAAAGGCGGAGGGGTACACAGGTTGAGCACAGCAGTGGAAAAGTACAGGCGGAGGCCTTACTGTAAACGCTCTGGACCGATGTGGACGGCGGTCTTACGTCGTAAACGGAACATGGAATATGGCAGATGGACGGAGGAATACGGCGTCACCAGCATCCCAGTAGGCCATTAACTCTTTTTTCCCTTCATTATGGCTCCCAAATGTATGTGTTTTTTGATAATTATGTAGGGTACTGTGTTAGGACAGGCTAAGTGCTTGGTAATACAGTACTGTACATGTATATGGTGCAGTATGTACGTATATTCCAACTCATGTGGAAAATCGGTTTACGCCGCCGCGTATACGGATCTACGTCGTAAGTCGAGGACTACCTGTAATGTCTAATTTTTTTTTTACTGTTTTTCCTTGCTGCTATTCAACCAAAAAAAATGACATTCAAGTGCCTCAGGTTGCACAGGATGTGCCACAGTTAGCTGCTGCTGCTGCTACATTTGTGTATGCAAACAGCTCCAGAATTATAGATAAACAACAATGGAATACAAATTGTGTTATAAATGTTCATGAAAGTTTATGATGCAAATTTTAAGATTAGAGTTGTTTTATGAGAACAGCAATCGCTTTTTGACTTGGCCTCGCCCGGACTAGCCCGAGAGACCAGGCAGAACGAATCACTATTCCTCCAAAGTTTAGGTTATTTAAGTAGATTTAAAATATCCATATTTCTACAGAATCCCACTTCAAAAGATCGATTGTTCTGCGGTTAGAGTCGGCATATCACCAAACATCACTTTAACTTTTAAGGCACGGTTGGTTATTTCTTAAAATAAAAGTGTTTTAATGATATTTGAAAATAATTTCAGTTTTCATTCTCTTGTCTAATTCCCATTTCCTGCCTTCGAGTAAACCCACTGCAGAACGTAACGCTTGAAAGACCATTAATTGAGCTTCTCGGAGTTTCCGTAAACTCATTATGTCATGCTTGGTTTGCCATCCGTACAATCTTCAGTTTTCTTCGTGTTGCTGTTGAGTTTGTGGACAAACAGAGTGTCACAAACAGACCTCTTCTCCTCACACACACACACTTCCCACAGTCATCAGTATTCTAATGACTCACCGCTGCCTTCCCCGGGTGTTTATTCTAAGAGAGAGTGAGATTGATGAGATGCTCATATCAGCCTTAACCACCATCTAATTAACTAATTAGGACATCCAAATGAAGACTTGCTCTAGATAATTCAGCATGTCTTTGGCGTGGGCAAACCGTTTTTGATTTTATGTGCTTGACACAGCTGAGGGTTCACCATTGTGTCCGGTGTTTGCTTCATTGGTGCCAAACAGTTTTCCAGCGTTACTGACAAGCACAGGTATTGAACAGACAAGGTGACCAACACAACAGCCATGACAGTGATTTTATCAGCAAGACATCTTTTATATTCATGTATTCACAGTCAGATCCTGTGTTTTCATAGAGATGTTGATCAGTGAGTTTGCCCTCGTTCTTGGATACAACTGATTTGCCACCTTCACTGTCAGCAGCTCTACTATTAGTCCAAAATTTCCACTGATCTTCATCCCCGCTTCACTAAAACCGACTTTGAACTTTTGCTTTGGAGGTGAAAGGCCTTGAAATCTTGCCATGAGGAAGATCTCCCTGTCTGTATTATAATGAGTTTTTTTTATTTTTTATCATTGACTCATTCACCCTTTCACCTTGCTCCCACATTTACGTTCTCTGCTTAGAACTGCATCATTATCTATCTATTTGCACTGATTGTTATCCCGCTAGGCATAATGTGTCAGCATTTTGTAGACTTTAATTGGAAGTAGATATGGACCACAGTATATTGCTGACGTAAGTCGGCTTCTAGTGCAGCCATGAGCCGTTCTGATCAGACCTCTTTCTCAACTTGTTTAGTAGAAGAAAAAAACTAGATACTAAAATTTAAAACCTTAGTCCCACGTGACTTCATTTTAAAGGCTAATAATCCTTTTAATTAAAGAGTAAGCCCAGCATTGAACACCAAATGTAATCACCAAAGGATTATGTATACAGCCACAGCAATTAGTTCAATAATTAAGGCTTTAGTGTTGGACAGAGATGAGAATGCTCCGGTGATGTGTCGTAAAATTCATAGAGCTGTTAGAGCGCCGCGGATACCTCCGTTGGAGCTTTACGGCGCCGTGCCTGCGTGTGCACTCAGGGTGCTGGTGGAAGATGGCGTCCCACCGGATTGAGCCACGACAGCTGTTGTTGCCTGAGCCTGGCGTTTCGCACAGTGTGATCGCTCCATCAGCAAGCCCGCTCTGCTAACAGCCACATCTGCATTCGTCAAACACGCTTATCAATAAGCAGCAACAATAAATGATCTCAGCGGGAACCAAATCTAAAGATGACGGGGGGAAAAAAGTGTGTTCACTTCCATCACTGATGCTGTTAATCAGTGAAGCAGCTTTGTATTGTTTTAATTAAAGTTTTATTCACTGTAAGCTGCACGATTTTTGTTTTCTCTTCATTAATGGGACCAGTTGGGGGGTAGCTGCTGAAGACCAGCCACGATGGGACACTTGTGTTTTTGTGTAATTGCATTTTGTCACCTACAGGGGGTGTTAAGAATCCTTATTAAAAGCTGGGGGGTGGAGGGGGGGGGAGGTCTCACAGTAACAATTATTGTGGTGCAAATTACCAGGTAGCCAATATCTAAGCTGTCAGGAAAGGTTAGGAGAAATGAGAGGAAGAAGATGGACTATTCAGACATTCATCATGGTCATAGTGGCCACTTCCAAATTGAAAATGGGAAGCAATGCTTTCTTCATTTTCTCAAAATCTGAATGATGTAGCTCTGATTATCGCCGTGATTGACGGGAAGGCCCAGAGAAACAAATAGGTTGGTAATTCATTTCTGTGCTTGCGTCTTAGATGCATTTCCACAAATAAGTTCTCAGGGTTCTGGCATCAGTTATAAACGATGAACGAGATTTAACCAAAGCGGATCGGACTGCCCACGCGGACGTGCACGTGCACAGGGACGTGACAGATCCACATGAACATGTATTAATAGATCTTATCTGGCTTTAGATAGTTTGGGGAGAATTTCTCCATTGGCGCTGGCAGCAGTGGTACCGTTGCACGCTGTTGCCACATGAGATTTTCACTCCACCATCTGTCTCTTTCAACTCTGTATATTACATTCACACCACAGGCTTGGAAATGGAGCTTCCTTGTTTTAATGGGAATGTGAGGCAACCATAAAATAAATATTCTCTCTTTCCGCCGGTACGCAGGGTTGTTGCCGGAGCCAAAAGCCTCGTCTGTGTTTATTTGCAACAGCATTGTCCTTTGAATCCCATTTATGGTGAGCTATAAATTGAATTATTGAAAAGCTATTGTTTGTTGCATGAAATCAGTGAAGCAGTAAAGGGGTTAAAGTCGAAGAGTTATAAAAACAATAAGCAAGCGTATGAAAAAAAACCACACTCCAATCAGGACTGGGTCAATATTTAGCCCTGCACCACATCACTGGGTTTAATAGGACATGCTCCGTATGTATCCGTAGATTGCAAAACATCTGCTGAAAATGGGAAATTGTTAAGGTTGTATTAAAAGTTTTACTCAATAACATATAAGGAACTTAGTTTTATGGGGATATATTTGGGGGCATGATCTAGTTTGGAGGAAAAACTAGGTTTGAGCGTGAGGAAAAACTTTTTAAAAAGTCCTTTGGGTGCTTTCAACAGGCCAGTTTCTTTGTGTCTGCTTGATGTAACCTTATTATTGATGCTCCTTCACATTGCTCACCTAGAACTGAAGGGAAACTATTAGTGGAAAGAAATTGTATCTTAATTTATTTTTTAATGTTTTTTTATATATAAAAAGAGTTCAGTTTAAAGGTTTTGAACTCAATTCTGAAGTAATATCTGTTGTATTTTTGCAGATTTTTTTTTAATTCTGACATCAATGACGAGCTAATGCAGTCAGAGCAGAGCGTAGACCACTTAAACTGCTTTCATTTAAAATTAGCACATCAGGCAAATGCAGTTTTATAAAGGTTTACACTGCCATTTAATATAACACAGCTATTTACACTTATTTGGTTATTTGCAAGCACATAAAGCAGCAGTAGCAGCTAGTTGTAGCACATGTGGTAAAGACAGAAGGAATATTTCATGCAGCATTATAGTAAGATGTTTTTTAAACATAACTGTGTAATGCGGACTGATGGCTGTGTAAAGATGAATAAAGTTTGCTCACATAAAATGATTCAGTCTGGAGTTATTTTAGGACCACATTTAGAACCTTGGTCCAAATCCTCACTTGCTCTGGTGATTTTGAAGTGATGTTCTGTCTAATTATCTTCAGTAGTTTTAATTTTATCAGTTGTGACAGAGCAGGGGGTATGAAGAAAAAGGACAAAAGACAGCGACAAACTGATCAAAGGATGTCATGAAAATGTTTAGAAGTTTAAAATGAGGTGATGTTTAATATTAATTAGACTTATTAGATCAAGACGTCTGTCTTTTTTCATACTTCATGTTCTGTGATTTATATTATTACTGATAAGGTTCTAATGATACATTTTTGATAAAACGCTGCTTCAAAAAATCCCGACTTTTAAATTCGTAGTATTCTCAAAGAAGTTTGGTATGAACACCAGCATCCTCACTAACTTTTATAGGCGCATCATTGAGAGCCTGCTGACAGACTGCGTCACAGGGTGCTACGGGAACTGCACCAGTCAGAGCCGAAAAGCTCTACAGAGCATGGTGCAAACAGCAGAGGACATCACTGACAGTCTCCACACCATCCAGGACATCTACCACAGCCGATGTCTGCGTAAAGCATGCAGCATCATGAAGGACCACACCCACCCAGCACAAGGACTCTTCCATCTACTACCCTCAGGCAGACGATACAGGAGTCTGCCATCGCCTATATAAAGACTCAAAGACAGCTGTCAGGTTACTGAATTCTTGATAATAATGGTGAACAATTTTCAACAACATTGTACAAAGCCACATCTGTGACAACTAATATGGCTAATATTAGCTATGACCACTAATATGTTTATTGCAGATGCACTATGTGGCTGTATCATGTATGTCACTACCTTACCATAACTCCTCTCAGTGTGCAATAACCTTTCACACAATGTGTAGTTTACGTTAGTTATGTGCAATATATACAGTATCAAGTGCATTTAAGCTTATTTTACCTTGAAATACGTATTCGTACAAGTTCATCCTGCTTGCACCATTATATTCTACCATGCTGTTTACTATTTCTCTTTAGGACCTTGTAAATATTATATTTTACTTTTTCACATTTTGGTACTTTACTTTAGTATTTTCTTTGTTCTTTGTTTTTAGCGAGTCAAATCAGTTCTTCTCATCTCGATCGTTTCTTAGTACTGTTGACCTTGTGTTAACCTGCATATGACAAATAAACACAACGTGAACTCCAAATTGGGATCGTTCAAAGCATCTACAACAGGTAAGATGTTAATTGTTCACAACCCTTTTATAAATGAATAAGATAAACACACATTTGCAAGAAACAACTTTTTAATGAAACGTGTCCACCTTTTTCTAATGTGAATTATAATAAATGTAATTTTTGGATTATTAAACTGATTTTTTATTTATTTATCGTTTTTAACAACAAAAACATGGAAAGAGGACGTTTAGGTTTTTTTTTTTTTTCATATTGTGCATACCATTTGGTGAATTTCATGAAACAAAGAAATGATTGAGTGATCAAAACATAATTAGATCATCAACTGATAAATAACAAATTCCATCCAAGAAAAAAAAAAAAACTCATACAGACCCCATGTCTCTGGTTTCTTCATCGCCTTAGCCATTTGCAAGCTGTGGCCATTGTTGATTCAAGGTGAGACCTGTATTATTGTCTTATAGGCTCGTGTTTTTATTGTTGTTATCTTCAAGAATGGGCCCATTTTGTCATTTAATTGAGGCTCATGGGCTCGGCTGTGAAACGGCACACATGGGAATAAGACGTCAAGCGGCTGAATTTCCACAGCCATTAACTGCTCCACACTCAATTAGAATGCATAGGATCCTGACATTTCATAACTTATGGGTCTCCAGGCTGATATAACTCCCGAGTATAAAAGCAGCCACATTCTAAAGAGCCATAACCAGAAGCTTACATCCTCTTTAAGGTGTTAACCAGTTGTTGTTGCTTTTTATCATTTGCTGTGCAAGATCACAATAAAGAAATGTGTGATGTGATGAAAAAAAAAATCTTGCAGTGGCACCATGTTATATGGCTACTTTTTCCGTTTGAGCGATGTAAACATATTGTGCCGTAGATGAAAAGATGCCGCAAATAACGGTTGAGAAGCAGCATCGGCTCTAACTATCAATTAGATCCAGTTTCATGGTAGCATTCTCCCTTCTGCATGTCTAATAAATCATGTTACATACCAGCAAAAATAATGCAGGATGCACATAAGACAAGATTGTAATACAGCATAAATATGAAATATGAACGGCAGAAAATTGAACCACTTAATAGAAACTAGGGTTTGGTATGCCACTGTGCACCATCTCAGGAAAGGTGATGCTGACAATCAGAATTATGATGATAGAAATGCACTTTGATTGCTGTTTAATTTTCTTTGGTGATCTTTCGTCGCCACTATAACTCAGTTTGAAAGCAGACAGCTTCTATTTGCCAGGTAATTAATAACAGGCCGCCAAGGCAAGATTTAGCTATTATTCCTAATATGGGCAGTGATTGTAAAAAGCACCTTTTTCCAATGGTACGATTGCTTTCATTTAAATCTTGTTACGTTGTAAATGCTCTTCCACAGCTTCAATTTGCACAAAACGCAGGCGAACTTTCAGCACGGCCATCAGTGGTCTAATTTAAAGAGATTGCTGCTATCTGAAGACTTTCCAATTAATTCTGTTTGATTGCTTCTATAATTTAATGCTTTACAACAAACAGGATTAGGCTTTTATTATATGGAGTGTGACTGTATCTCCTTTGGGGTTTTCTACATCATAACTCTTTGGAATAAGTCTGACCCTTAATAAAACAAATTATGAACACCTATGTGTCTCAAGAAAGCCCCAGCTAATCACCAAACATGGATCAAGATGAGATCAGAGGATTGAAGCCACGCAGAGGCCGGGCAGTAGATCACACTTTTCTCAGGTTCTCCGTTGGTGGCAAACCAATAAACTTTAAAAAGGTGACGCCCTCTGCCACGGACAACAAAGCACCTTCAGCAGAACCTCCAAGGTAGAGCCTCTCACGTGTCACAACCGCCGTGACTCTCGACAATATGACAGATTAACGACGGCAGGTTGAGCCCTCTACTTTAGGCCGCCCACAATCTCAATTATGTCTGTCTTAATATACACTGAACAGCCACAATTGCAGGGCCATGGACAGGGTAAGCACGCACTTTCAGGAAGCAAACTAGTGACAGAATAATGAAGTGCCATGATTGATTCAGCTTGCTGAGTGCCAGATCGGTTTATTGGGTGGGAGGAGTGGTACCAGATTGTGTAAGTTACTGTGATGAGCTGTTATTGTCTTTGTGTGAGAGCTAAAACTAGAACAGTGATACAATACAACGTAAATGGAAGTGGAAAGATATTGCTTTTTATTGCTGTCATGTCACTGTTTTGTTTCTTTACCAGTAAATATGTGCATACGTTGTAAAAGGGGGCAATGGTCATATTTAGAAAGCCTGAACAATTAGGATTTTTGTTGTCACCTGCCACCATGAAATCCTGTTAGGCGACTTATGTTCACTTGTCTGTCTCTGTGTTAGCAAAATATCTCATGAACCACTGACTGGATCTAAATGAGACTCTTAGCATTTCAAGATGGCCACCACAGCTAATGAACTTTAGCAGACACAAAAATGTATTTAATTTCTTTAGTTTAACTAATATTGAGGTAAATTTTGACGTTAGTAGCTCAGTACCATCTGTATCACATACACGAGCGCTAAAAGATTGCACACAATCTTTAAGTTCATGGCAAAAACCAATGCAGAGATGTTCCTGTTTTTAGTATTTCACATTGCTTTGTAATGTAACTGTTTTTATTATTATTATTATATACTATATATATGTATACTGTGTATATATACTATATATATGTATACTGTGTATATATATATATATATATATATATATATATATATTATACATATATAATTTCTTATATTTATTTTTCGTTTTCGTTTTTTTTATTTTAAGGATTGCCTATTGTCTGTAGATCATCTGTGTTCTTTGTTTAAAACGGGTATCTCTTGAAAATGAGTCGTTGTGGCTCATTGAGACTAACCTGTATAAATAAAGGTTGAATGAAGCGGTATTAACTGTTAGAGTCAGTCCTTGTTGTTATTAGCAAAACGTGTTACTGTTAGTAATATATCTCATAAAGTACAAACTCATTATGACATAAAATATTTGTATTATTATTTAAAATAAAGTATGGTATTATCTATTAAAATATGAAATGTAACCAAGTTGTCACTGGATGTACACAACTGATTAACTTTATTATGAGTCATCCGTATTCAAGATGGCTGCCACAGCCACACATTAGCCAACACAAAAATATCTATAACTTGTTCACTTTTGCAGATATTGATCTAAGGTTTGGTGTGGTAGTAGCTGAGAATCATCCTCAACACGTACTCTGAGTGCAAACATGTCGTTCAATATATTGTATGGAATTGTGCATAATATCCAAAAATTTTCAGTCAAGTCATCTGGACGGTTTCTTTTTTTTGTGTGCTGCAACGTTTCACCTTCCTTTTGATTTTGGTGTGCATGACATCATTACACCAAAACTGTTAATAAATTGCTTGAGACTTTGTTTCAAATCTTGTTGTGCAAGGTGGCAGACAATACAAGTTTCTTCAAGGGATACCATTTTCAATTTGTTTTTGTTCTATAAAATGAGAAAACGAATATAAAAAATGGTTTTGTCTATCAAAATATTTATATTTCAGGTTTTAACTATAATCCTTAAAAGCAAAATCATAAATTTCACTCCTGGTTTCTCATTTCCTTAACTGAAGTTTAGATTCGGTACGCTGAAGTTTTTAAAATGCCAAAATTTCGATTTTTTTTTTCTTCTTCATACAAATACTGTAGACAAAACTCTGTTACCTTGTTGACAAGTTGCCAGCATAATTTTTGTATGTGCCCATACACTGCACAGGGAGTTAATGCATATTAATGGGACCTGTAAAAACAACTAATTGAGCATTCCGGATCTTGCTGAGTTGGGCATCTGTGAGTGACATTGTGCAGCTCCAGGACCTACACCAGACTGGGTTTATTAGCTCTCTGAACTGGGATGTAGGTCAGGCCATTAAAAGCAGGAAGGGATCGTTCACTAAATACTGTTGTGACAGCAACGATTCTGACACCCCAGTCTGTGAGCACTCTGTGTGTGTCTGTTCAGGCGACATTTGCAGCAGCTGCACGCTCATGCCTATGAGTAGGGAGAATTTATATAATGGATTGCTGCTCCAAAAAGTTAATCCTAGTTTAAAGAGATTTAATTGAGCAGTATAAAACACAACCATATGCGCCCCATAAAAAAAACGAGGCGTTCCACACGAGTGTTAAATAAACCCACTGGGAAAATCAGTTTATGTGTAACAAGCTTCAAATACACTGTTGTTTAGGTAATTTTGTTAATGATTCAAACAAAATATGAATAAGGTATTGCATGCATAATGAAGGCTGTTTAAATCAGTTTAAGGAGATGATTCAGATCTTTTCAAGTGGCATTTTATAAAAAGCCTAACAATTAATTTGACCTGCTGTAGATATATATTGAACAATCTCAGTTAAGAAAAATATGATTCATTTCAGAATAAAGTGATTAAACAATTGCTTATCTGAGAAGTCAAGTGCATTGTGGCCATCTTAAATTAGCTCCACTATAAATATATATATATATATA